>JAVJIF010026751.1:0-82958 GCA_038442645.1 Agave tequilana | reverse complement strand
GGAGATTGGAGCGTGTGGATTCTCCCAGTTGCTGATCAGAGTGGCGCAGCTGTAGCGTGGATCTCCAGCAGACCGTCCAGAGTCTTATCCTTCCAGGCCCCCTGTGTGCCTCTCGAGTTTCCTTTAGCAAACTCGTGAGTGCCCTTTTGTACTATTCATCCATGTACATTTGCTTGTAATCTCGCAATTGCGCCATTCTGGTGATGTATATTATTGTAATATCGGATCACCTCTGGTGATAACTTTGTAATTGTACTCATATGTTGGAATGTATAATGCACCACTGCTTTCGTACTCTGATTCTTGCCTGTACTGATGCTTAGCGTATATACGTGAAGGTACTTCTGACTTGCGTATATACGTTGCAGTAATGTCTCCGTATCCGCCAGGATCGGGGCGTTACAGGTTGGTATCAGAGCTTAGGCTCTCACCTCCTCAGTACGTCCAGATGGCAAATTAATGGTAAAGAAATTTGCAACTGGAATGCATGAGTCTTGGTTATACAATCCAACTACAAGTACAAAGTTATCCATTCTCTCTTGATAATCTTATCCTTGAATTCTGAAGTTATCCTATCCTTTCATACTTCAGTTTCTTGTTATTCTTGACCAACTCGGACATGAAAAGATGGGGAAATCATAACGGTTCTGGTTCTTCCTAGGGTAACCCTAACGGAGAAAATCTTGATTTAGGACTATCTCTGCAAGATATGATGAGACACGATCAAGTACAGATGAAGGTCCCGCACCAAGGATCATTGGTTGCACTCCGAGAACAGAAGCCAGGCGACATGTTAGATTTCAGGAATTACAGCCGGCAATCTTTTCAAGCATGGAGAAGCCCTGGATGCATAGCAGTGGTCAGTAAACCTGATGGATCTTCTAAGTCAACTTGGGTCCCTGACGAGAACTAGGTGAAAATGATCAAGATTCAGTTAGAAGATGTAGCCTGGATGTAGTAGTTGGCGGAAGCAGCGAGACTGGGAAAGCCCAACACTTGGGACTAGTTCTCGAAGGATTTCTATAGGAAGATTCTGCTCTGTAATAGCCCAGGAAGAAATGAAAGAATGATTTATCAAATTGCGGTAGGGAGATTGGATTGTAAATAAGTATACTGCAAAATTCCTAAGGCAGAGTCGGTCGGTGTTTTACATGGTGGCCGATAAGGAGAACCGAGCAAGCAATATCTTAAGTGAGAAATGAAGATGAAGAGCAGGATGTTTCTTATCCCCAAGCAGCCCAAGGAGTATTCTCAAGTTCTTCAGTCATCATCCGGGAAGTGGAATGGACCCAGAGGAGAAAGATTAGGATGAGTTGCAGATGAAGTTGGTGAAGAGACCCTCTTAATTGATGGAAGTAAAGGCTCAGACAGGCCTCTGGACGCCCTACTAGCTAAGCCATCCCTCCAATCCTGCCCACAACATATGATGTGCGGATATTGTCTGAAGCCGGGGGCACCTCCAACACAACCACCAGAAAGGTTACGGATTATGTCATACACGGGGTTCAGAGATTAGTTGAAATGTGACTGACTGTTCAAGGAGACAGAGAACATCACACCAATCAGATCAACTCATCCAGTGTCACTGTTGTGAGGAAATCTAAGACCTACTGTCAGAATAACTTCGCTTCATCCCCAGCATCCAGCATGGAGTCGTATACGAAGGAGACTAAGAGTTAGGGCACATGGTAGAAGGAGGCAAGCATAAATCTGATTGAAGAGGAAGTCAGGATGCTCAAGACGATGGAGTAAGAACAGGAAGGATGCTCAATATCTGAAGGAGGATTCCTTGAAAGACTGACCGTAACCATTGTCCCCATTTTTAGCATGTCCGGGAGTTGGTAAACTTCTCTATATCATATCCTCCTCATTGCACTATCACCATCAATCCTAGTCCGTCCTATCTCTCTCCCTATTTTATGATCCCTATCTCTCCTATTTTTACTATTCTGATTTTTATAACCTTTATGCCACTTAAGATATGCGTAGCTAGAGAGGTAATAGCAGGGCAGATGTAGTCACTCTCATTATGTTCTGGCATTCCTCGACTCTGGTATATCACATTGTCTTATACTGGCAGATCTTCGGCCTCGCATTATATTCTTGTATTTATGGATACATCATGGGAGACTAGTACATCAAGCAGAGTAGTCGTCACTTATATAGTCAGATAGATTGCATCATTTCATGAGGAGTGTCAGTATATAACAGTAATTCAGAATCAGGACTTCTGGCAGACAAAGTTATGATATTTTTCATTCCTATTCCTCTAATAGCGATCATGATTTCTTCGACTATGTTCATGGAACTCGGGTATTCTCAGAGCTAATCTGCAGTCAGGTATTATTTAGGAGACAGTATTCGAGACTCGTTTTGATTCTTGTGATTCCTTGATCGTGTTTTCAGAGCCAATAACTCCTGGCAGTTTTTATTGATTTGATGGACCAAAGGTTCCGCTAGCCTCGCTAAGCGAGGGTCGTGTTCTAGTCATTCGTGAACCTAACCGGGTGGAGTTTCGCTGCACCCTGGTGCTTAGCATTTAGTGTTGTGTTACGCGCTGGCTTCGCCTCGTGAGCTTCGCCAATTGCGAGCCTCGTAGAGCGCTAGCTTCGCTGCACCCTAATGCTTAACACCTGAGCTGTGTTACGCGATAACCTCATCTAGGCTTAGTTTCATCCGTGGCTAGTTCCTTCAGTGCTTGGCACTCTAGCCATTCCTCGGATTTCTTCTAGCGTACTTTTATGGATCTGCTGAACAGAGTTCCATCACTATATCTGAGCTATCGCCATGGCCTTGACAATGATCCATTCCACCAATCTTGCAGGGCTCAGATATCTTCTTCATGTTTCATCTGCAGACGGGTTATCATTCAGAAGTCAGTATTCAGAATTCTTCACAGTTATTCTATATTCTTGGCTACGTCTTTCAGAATTAGCAACGCCCAGTTTACGGAAATTCTTAATTATTGGTCTTCTTGATTTATACTCATCATTATCAAGGTTTTCTTTATCTTGGGTATTCTGATTTATTCCCGGGGATTAATATGTATATGGCACCTCAGTAATTCTACTGCAAAAGGACAACATTTTACTATGCAGGTTTTTATATTATAATATGGACTTCAGCACTATGGATTTCATTAACTTTAGCTCACAGTCTGATCGAAGTATTATTGATTATCTTACCAAGTCAGCTCACTTTATATTGTTCAGAATGGGTTAGTCCTTTGAAGTTCTGGCAGTGTTCTTTTATAAGCAGACATCAGATCAGTATTATTATGGCACCGTCAGAGGATGTATATATACGGCAGAAGTGCAGAGATGCTTTAGTCCTGAGTTAGCTGTTCAGTTAATCTGGGGGAACAGCTCATAGTTATTCATATCTTGATTGGCATAATCCTCATTCCTACCTTTTTGTGTTCATTTCACCCCTTATCGAAATTGCGAGGACGCAATTTTTTGTAAGGTGGATGGAGTGTAACACCCCGTTCCCGGAATACGTACTTAGTTGCGTATTCGTATTTTCTGATCGTATTTTTGATTTGCTTCCTGTATTTGTTTTGTATTATGAATTCTTTATATGATAGTTTGTCTTGGATTTGGATTCGTGGACTCGGAGTCAGCCCTAGTCTGAACCGAGGGCCCGATCCTAGAGTATTACTCGATTTGGTCATTCTGGTATTCCGATTTAACCGATTTCAGTTTTGAACATCATTTTCCAATATTCTAGATTTTTCATGATTTTCTAGAATTTTCCTCAATTAAGTTGAAAATCTTCAAAACCGGTATCGATCAGTGCCGCTGACCGATTCCCGGATTTTTAATTTACAAACGGATTGGAATTACTAAAAGTGTCTTTAGACATTATTTCTTAAAATCACATTTTCTATCTAAATACTTTTTCTGAGGATTTTATGAATTTATGAAAATTCCACGGAGTCGGTATCGGCCAGTATCGCTGGTTGATTCCGGGACGATCGGAATTGAATTTCTGAATTCCGCTTTCATTTTACTTCTTAAAATCATATTTTACTCTTTAATACATTTTCTGGGATTTTTCAGAATTTATCAAAATCCGGCCGACCCGGTGTGGACCGGTGTCGGCAACTGACTTCCGGATTTTTAATTTGAAAACGGGATTTTATTTTGAAAAACCGATTTCGTATTATTCCTCAGGATGACGTTTTCTACCTCCGGGTATTTTTTGGGATTTTTCTGGAACAGTCAATTTTCGCGGCCATATTATAATATTATTATTTTCCAATCTTTCTTTTCTTTCTTTCTCCCATCAACCCCGCAGCCATCTCCCCCCACGTGGGAGACACCACCTCCCTCACCTACTCCCTTTCCCATCAATCCCTATCACAATCTCTCTCTCCCCTTTTCTTTTTCTTTTTCTTTTCTTTTTCTTTTCTTTCCTTCATTCTTTCTTCTCTCTTCTTCTTCTTCTTCTCCTCCTCCAAGAGAGGGCCGAACCCCCCAAATCCGGCCACCACCTTCGACCACCATCACCGCCGGCGTCTCCGGCCACCACGACGCCGGCGAGGAAGACTCCCATCTCCGGCCACCTCCATGACCTCTCTATTTATCTTTTCTTTCCCTTTTTCCTTTTCTTTTCTTTTCCTTTTCCTTCCTTTTTCTCGTCCTCCCCAGATCCGGTCCGGCCCCTCCTCGCCGGACCCCCCTTCTCTCCTCCGGCGCTGCCCCGGCGAGGGCAGACCGCCGCCGGCCATGTGCCGGCGGCCTTGGGCGCGGCCAGGGGGCCACCCGGCCCCCTGTGCGCTGCTGTGGAGGGGGAAGCAGCCCCCTCCTTCTCCTCTCCTGGGGTGGCCGGCGCCACCCCGGTTCTGTGCGCCGCCGGCAGTGTGCCGGCGGCCGTGGGCGGCCAGGGGGCCCGCCTGGGCCCCCTGTGCGAGGGCTGAGGGGGGCAAAGCCCCCCTCTTTCTCTGCTGGAGGGGGCACAGCCCCCTCCCTTCTCTGATTGATGGGGCGCAGCCCCCTCCTTCTCCGCCGGCGGCCAGCGCCGCCCGGCGCCGCCGCCTGGCCGGCGGCCAGGCCGAGCTCCCCCAAGGGGGGGCGCTGTGTGTGCGGGAGCCAGAGAGGGGCAAAGCCCCTTCTCTCCCTTTCTCTCTCCTGCTTCCCTCTCTTTTCTCTCTCCTGGAATCTCTCTCTCTCTGCCTTCATCACTCTCTCTCTCAATCTCTCTCTCCTTTGGACATTCTCTCTCTCTCTCTCTCTCCTGGGACTTTCCCTCTCTCTCCTCAACTCCCTGTCCCCCTTTGTAACTTGCCGACGCGGGTCTCTCCCCGCGTCTAGGCTATCCGTAACGCGGCCTCCGCGTTTATGTATCGACGCAGCGTGGGGCCAACGCCCGCGTCTGTATCTCTCTCGTGTCAACACGACGCGGAGCTAAAGTCCGCGTCTGTGTTCTTCCTGTGCTTCTCCGTTGGCAAGACCTAGGGCCGGTACCCTCCTTTTGGATTGGGGCCGAACATCCCTTCGTCGGGCACAACAAAGGAATCACCTTTCCTTCTCTCTCTGATTATTTGCCGACGCGGATCTTACCCCCGCGTGCGGGCGACCTCCTCTTGACGCGGCCCTCGCGTTATTGTATCGTCACGACGCGGGGCTAATAACCGCGTCTGTGATCGCCTCGTGCTAACGCGACGCGGACCCCACGACCGCGTCCGCGTTTCCCTCGTGCCCTGATTTGAACGCGGGTCTCTAACCCCGCGTTTGTGGTGTCTTCACAACGCGACTCCCGCGTCTGTGATTCCCGCGTCTGCTATTCCTGCGACGCGTCTCCCGCGTCCGCGACCCCGCGTCTCACTTTCCAAACCCGCGTCTCCTTGTGTCTCTTTCTCTCTCCTCTTCACTTTCTCTCCTTGTATATTTTATTATATTTATGGCGCGTGCGCGAGTTCCATGGATTCCAGACTTTTCGGCTTCCGGTGATTTAGGCGAGTGTCCTCGCTCTCGCCTCCATTTGGGATTCCCCGCTTTGTCGGGTTGATATGTATTTTACTTTATGTTTCCATGTACTTTGTATGGGCTGAGTCCCTGTATTGTGTATGGCCGAGTGCCTATATCTGGACATGTATTGCTCTGTGACGAATGATTGTACTAGGGTAGTTTCCTTCTTGTACATATACCATGCCTGTGATGTATTGTACTGCCTTATACCATACTTGGCTTCCGGACCCTTCAACCTCCGGTCACTCACTATCTCGAAAGAGAGGTGATTGGGACCGGCAGGTCTCTCAGTTCAGCCTCCGGTCCCTCACTGTCTCGGAAGAGGCGTGATTGGGATCGTCAGGTTTCTCAGCTCCGCCTGGTTATCATGATCAGCGTTCAGCGCTTTACCACTAGATTCGTCTAGGCGAGTTGCTGCCGGATTTACCGCTCGTACTTCAGTCGAGTCGTCCCGGTAACCTCGCCAGATGCTCCAGTGTTAAATACTGTTTGCTGTCTGTACTTCCAGCTTTCTCAGCTCCGCTTGTTTGTGCTCAGCTACTATTCTACCCCATGCCATTGCTTCATGCCTGACACCTGTCTATACTACTTGTCGTTTTCATATTACTTTTAACACATGTATATCACCTGACAATTGAGTGTTATCATCTAACACCTGACATGCTACTATTTGGCAAGACCCTGGTTATGACATGACTTGCCACAGGATTATTATCAATCTCTTGACATGACTGGTTACCTGTCTAATATCATCATCCTGTCATGCTATCACTTGACACCCAGCATGATATACTTGACCTGTGATTATCACATTTACGGGAACCCTGTCTTGTTATCCTGTACTATGTACAGTGACCTGATATCCTGTATCATGATCAGTGACCTGTTATCCTGTATTATATACAGTGACCTGAACTCCTGAATTCCTGATCATGTCCTGCTCTTGTTATTCCCGTAAATTGATAATTAACCTAATAAATCATAAAAGGAACAACTTGCATCGGGTCGGGGGAAACATGCGGCTATCAATATGTGTTCGTGTTTACAGTGGTATTAGGCATGTTGTGCAACTAAAACTTCCGGTCTGACCTGTGGGCCTCCAGGCGACCGAGGGGAGTGCTGGCTCCCTCCTCCTGAATCCTGAAAAGGGCATACATAAGTCCCTCCTGATAGGCCTTGCGGCTGGTTCCGTCACCAAGCAACGGAACACCCTGGACCGTGGTCCCGGGCAAGCACGGGACCCACTGTAAACATAGTTCGTTGATACCCCCGCTGGTTTCCAATAACAACCTTGCTTTACTCGGATATGGATCTATGTGTGCTGGGACGCTAGTTCACATAGCTAGATATCAGGGTAAGACGAGTAATAATAAAGTGTCTAATAACCGGCTCTTTAAGTTGTAAGTGGAGGTATGTGGAATGGGACGCATACTGAAGCCTGTAGCTTAAACGGCTTTGAATCTGTGATATGCCTTACCATATTTGCTTGTACTGGTTTTACATCGGATTTCCGGTTTTATGATTATTATTATGGCATTAACTGCTCATGCTCTGCTTTACTCCTTGTATCCACTTACCTCCTGTTCATTATCTTATCATGCCCAGAGTACAATTGGATTGTATGTGCTTAGATTATGGTGACATAAGATAAAGGTATATAGATGAAGGTTTCCTTGTTTGGATTATTCCTTCGACGTACTAGTCTTATGGAGCCGTGATCCGAAACCATACAATCAGATTTGCTCGCCCCGGCTTTATTTGGTTTTATCTCTATACATGTGCTTACCCTCGCTCGCCACTTGGCTTTTACTTCACCACTCGCCTGGGAGTTTCATCTGACTCCCCTGGATTCTCATGTCCAGGTCATGGAGATTGGAGCGTGTGGATTCTCCCAGTTGCTGATCAGAGTGGCGCAGCTGTAGCGTGGATCTCCAGCAGACCGTCCAGAGTCTTATCCTTCCAGGCCCCCTGTGTGCCTCTCGAGTTTCCTTTAGCAAACTCGTGAGTGCCCTTTTGTACTATTCATCCATGTACATTTGCTTGTAATCTCGCAATTGCGCCATTCTGGTGATGTAATATTATTGTAATATCGGATCACCTCTGGTGATAACTTTGTAATTGTACTCATATGTTGGAATGTATAATGCACCACTGCTTTCGTACTCTGATTCTTGCCTGTACTGATGCTTAGCGTATATACGTGAAGGTACTTCTGACTTGCGTATATACGTTGCAGTAATGTCTCCGTATCCGCCAGGATCGGGGCGTTACAGGCGTGATTGGGATCGTCAGGTTTCTCAGCTCCGTCTGGTGAGCATGCTTAGCGCTCAGTGCTTTATCCACTAAATTCGTTTAGGCGAGTTGCTGCCGGATTTTCTACTCGTATCTTGATCCGAGTATCCCGGTAACCTCGCAGAGCGCATTAGTGTCTAAACTCTGTTCGCTGCCTGTGCTTCCAGCTTGTTCAGCTCCGCCTGGTTATCATGATCAGCGTTCAGCGCTTTACCACTAGATTCGTCTAGGCGGGATGCTGCCGGATTTCCTACTCGCACTTTAAGTCGAGTTGTCCCGGTAACCTTGCCAGACGCTCCAGTGTTAAATACTGTTTGCTGTCTGTGCTTCCAGCTTGCTCAGCTCCGCTTGGTTGTGCTCAGCTACTATCCTACCACCGTGTCATTTCTTCATACCTGTCGTTTCTGCATGTTACTATTTAACACATGTATATCACTTGACAACTGTTGTACTATCACCTGACACCTGACATGCTACTGTTTGGCAAGACCCCTTGTTATGACATGGCTTGCCACCGGATTATTATCAATCTCTTGACATGACTGGTTACCTGTCTAATATCATCATCCTGTCATGCTATCACTTGACACCCAGCATGATATACTTGACCTGTGATTATCACATTTACGGGAATCCTGCCTTGTTATCCTGTACTATGTACAGTGACCTGATATCCTGTATCATGATCAGTGACTTGTTATCCTGTATTATATACAGTGACCTGAACTCCTGAATTCCTGATCATGTCCTACTCTTGTTATTTCCCGTAAATTGATAATTAACCTAATAAATCATAAAAGGAACAACTTGCATCGGGTCGGGGGAAACATGCGGCTATCAATATGTGTTCGTGTTTACAGTGGTATTAGGCATGTTGTGCAACTAAAACTTCCGGTCTGACCTGTGGGCCTCCAGGCAACCGAGGGGAGTGCTGGCTCCCTCCTCCTGAATCATGATAAGGGCATACATAAGACCCTCCTGAATCGCCTTGCGGCAGGTTCCGTCACCAAGCAGCGGAACATCCTGGGCCGTGGTCCCGGGTATGTACGGGACCCACTGTAAACATAGTTCGTTGATACCCCCGCTGGTTTCCAATAACAACCTTGCTTTACTCGGATATGGATCTATGTGTGCTGGGACGCTAGTTCACATAGCTAGATATCAGGGTAAGACGAGTATAATAATAATAACAATAATAAGACGCTAATTGTGGGTGTTGTATACGCTTGGATTACGGTGACAAGAGATAAAGGTATATAGATGAGGGTTTCCTTGTTTGGATACTCCCTCGAGGTACTAGTCTCATGAGGCCGTAGCTTAAGCTTATATAATGCCCTTTCATTTTTACTATATTTGCTTGTCCTGGATTTTACATCGGATTTCCGGTTTTATGAGTACTATTATATTAACTGCTCATGCTCTGCTTTATCCCTTGTATCTACCTGCCTCCTGTTCTTTATCTTATCATGCCCAGAGTACAATTGGATTGTATGTGCTTGGATTATGGTGACATAAGATAAAGGTATATAGATGAGGGTTTCCTTGTTTGGATTATTCCTTCGACGTACTAGTCTTATGGAGCCGTGATCTGAAACCATACAATCAGATTTGCTCGCCCCTCGGCTTTATTTGGTTTTATCGCTATACATGTGCTTATCCTTGCTCGCCACTTGGCTTTTGTATCACCACTCGCCTGGGGAGTTTCATCTGACTCCCCTGGATTCTCATGTCCAGGTCATGGAGCTTGGAGTCTGTGGATTCTCACTGTTGCTGATCAGAGTGGCGCAGCGGTAGCGTGGATCTCCAGCAGACCGTTCAGAGTCTTATCCTTCCAGGCCCCCTGTGTGCCTCTCGAGTTTCCTTTAGTAAACTCGTGAATGCCCTTTTGTACTATTCATCCATGTACATTTGCTTGTAATCTCGCAATTGCGCCATTCTGGTGATGTAATATTCATGTAATATTGGATCACCTCTGGTGATAACTTTGTAATTGTACTCATGTGTTGGAATGTATAATGCACCACTTGCTTCCGTACTCTGATTCTTGCCTGTACTGATGCTTAGCGTATATACGTGAAGGTACTTCTGACTTGCGTATATACGTTGCAGTAATGTCTCCGTATCCGCCAGGATCGGGGCGTTACAACAATAGAGTCAGTCTCTTTGTGTGTCATTTCCTTGAATCTCCATTCATTGTGGGGGATTGTTGGAATTGAAGAATATAAAAGCGAATCTTTGAGATGAATTATGGCAAGATCCGTTGATCGAATCAATTGGATGATGGTTGGAGTGTGTTCTCCTTCCATTGGAGATGAACGTGGTATATTCACATGTTCAATTCCGACTTCGAATGAATGAGATATTCAAGTCTAAAGATTGCTTAGTTCAAAGCCAAATGGGACTAAAGGTAGCTAAAAACATTTAGTCCCACATTGGCCATGGGATGGAAGTTTGTGGTGTATATATAGAGAAAGTTGAGAACAAAGGGCGTGCCCTTTGGGTACTTGGAGTTTTCGCGCGCGAAAAGGAGGGAACTATGCCCGCACATACAGGCATGTGCGCGAGCTGCCGCTGGCGGCGGCGGCCGGCCGGCGCCGGGTCCGGGTCTGGGTCTGGATTCGGGTTCGGGTTCGGGTCCCTACCCGGCCTGGTTCTTTTTGAATCCGGTCTCGCGGGTATGGGTTGCTCCGCTACCCGAACCAGACCCGCTCCGCTACCCAAACCGCCCCGCTCGCCAACGGATCTGAACCACCCGCCAACGGATGTCTGAAAACCGTCTGGGCGGTTGGACCGTTGTGCTGTTTGGACAGTTGGGCGGCTGGACCGAACGGTTGCGACGGTTCTGTCCGAACCGTCGCAACTGTTGAAATCTGGCGGACGAGAAAGCCCCTCCCGGAGCGCTATAAATAGCTCTCCGATTTCCCTTTCTCAGACACATCAACAACGAAATCTCTCTCTCTCTCTTTGAGTTCTGATCTGCCTGAAGTGATTTTTTGGAGTTCTGAAACTGGGCTTCCAGCGTGAATTAGGAAAGCGACTTCCAAAGAAGATTCTGCGAAATTTGTTCTGAAAGAGGAATCAGAAAATTCAACGATTCTGTTATAGAATTGTTGTCTGAATCTGGTACTTCTGAAGAAAAATATTCTTCAACCTTCCTTCGTCCTCAACAGTGGGTGCTACTCCAAAGTAAAGGCAAATATTCATCCGAAATTTGTCCTTGTACCGCTGCTTCAACGATCCTGTGAAGGTACTGGTTGACTACGGTTCGACCGTACGGTGATTTGGTAGTGCTATCCAAATACCGTGAAGGAGTGTTGTATCTTGGGAGACCAGCGTCCATTATCCCGTTAGCACCGGTGCGGGGGACGTAATTGTCTTAAAGAGATTCGCTCTAAGCGTACCTCACTCCAAAATACTGTATAAGTGGATTAAGTCCTTTATACAGGGGATATACTTTACAGTATATCGAGACTGATTTAGATTCATTCTAGTTGGTGTTTAACCAAGGAAGGAAATTGAAAGGTGGTTCTTAAATTAAGGAACGTTTTATTGAACGGAAAACCTCCCACCTGATATTTGCCGACCTGGCCAATTAGATTGTTGATATCTCAGTGATCTTGATTAGTTGTCAGATTGATTTCTGTTAAGCAGATAACCAACAGAGAATGTGGTGCCCATACCCGATACGCTTCTTGAGAAGACCAGGCAGGAGTAGGAGCATGTTACGGCCGAGATCGTAAGAGTAGGGCTGCTGGTAGGACTGAGATCCCTTAGTCCCGACCCCGGTCACAGATTTGACTTTCTCAAGATGAAGGGAGATTACCACAAGTACCTTGCAGAGTTAAGACCGGGGCAGAGATGGAGGAGGCTGCTGAGGTCACGCTATTGGCACACAAATCTGTATAGGATATTGCTTTGGCTGAATTGGCTCCAACCCATCCTATAATGCTTGGCCTGGCACTTAACTTCTCAGTGTTCTATTATGAGATCCTCAACTCGCCTGACCGTGGTTGCAGTCCGGCAAAACAGGCTTTCAATGAGGCTATTTCAAAGTACTCCATGAACTTGGACTGCAGGTTGGTTAGCAGTTTTCTGATCCATTGGGTATAGAATCGGAAGAGCTGGACACACTGGGTGAGGAATCCTACAAGGACAGCACCTTGATCATGCAGCTTCTCCGAGACAACTTGACTCTTTGGACCTTGGACATTACAGAGGATGTCGTGGATGAAATTGAAGAAGATGCCCCAAGGCGTGAATCAGGAGAGGTTTCTGAGATTCGACCTTGAGGACAAGGTCAAATTTAAAGGGAGCGTTTTGATGCAGGCCAGATTTTTCTGCACCTGCTACAGTGACGCTCTCCAGCTGCTATAGGGAACTCAATGGCTGCTACTGCGCGGGAGTATGGGAGAGAAAGGTGAAATGTTTAGCGGGTCGATAACGGGTCGCGGACCTCAGCCTGGTCCAGTTAAGCTTACCCGGGTCCAACAAGACCAATGTAAGAGAGCGAGAGGGCATAAGAGTGAACTGGGCTCACTTTTTTTCTCTCAGCTTCAATACTGGAATTAATCATTTTTTGAGCTCCATAAGTGAGTTAGGGCACTCTCAGATTTTCCCTAATTCCTATCAATTTCCCTAACTTCCATCTTGATTTGCAAGTTCTCCTTGATCTCTCTGTGATTTTTGGTCAAGAGGGCTCTCTGATCGAGGTGAAACCTGCACAGAAAAATAAAGTTTAGAATTGATAGAATAAAATGTGGTAGGTTCCTCAATACTATCGCTATAATAAGTGACTATGCGGGTTGTGATCCACAAGAAGAGACTGCGATGAAAGCGTTTCAGTAATCTTTCAAAGTTTACTAAATGATAGTTAAAGATTTTTTCATAGTTTTGAAAAAGAAGAGGAAAGTATATGTTAAGCTAGAAGAGGAGTAAAAATCAAAAGAAGAGAGATGATAGTTTGGAAAAGAAAAGAAATGGAGAACTAAGAGAAAGGATCAAAATAAATAACAAGAAGTATTGGTTTGTTAAAGTGTTTCTAGATAAGAAATTAGAAGAAAGAAAGGAAATATCTGAAACTGTACTTACCTCTTATGTTAATTATCGTACCTTGAATCGTTGGCGAAGGTTTATCTTGATTGTTGTGTCCCCGATATCCACTCGTTGTGCGCAGCGGATCGCGGAAGCAGAGGAGACATAACAACCACCATGAGGAATCTGCCCAACTTGGTGGAGACTCGATGCAGCCGGAGAAAACAACCAACGCAGCAGAGAAACAACCACCAATAGAGAAAAGCAATCAACGCACAAATTTAACGAGGTTCGGCCAACGTGCCTACGTCCTCGGGGCAAGGGAGAGAGAGATCTTATTAATTCAACAATCAATTACAACTAATACAAGAGGGAGGCAAGGGATTCTTAGTTTTTCTCAGGGATACAATACATGAGGCCTCTAGCCTCTATTTATAGCCACAGAGTCCTTGAATTTATAGAACCCCAGGTTGGATTCAATCCCAATCAGAAAAGGAATTCGAATCCTAAAAGGAAACTCCAGCCGCGTCTGTCGGTCGACCGGCCGATCGACCGACCCATGCCACGGTCGACCGGCCCGGTCGACCGCGCCTTCCCGAGAGCAAACCTACTTCATTCGGTCGACTGGGGCCGGTCGACCGCTCCAACCTGTGCACGCCCGTGCACGCCGGTCGACCGGCCTCCTCCACCGGTCGACCGGGACATCGACTGGGAGTACAAATTGCCTGCTCCATGCGCCGTTCTTCGTTCCTTTGTCGTCCGATCTCTGTGCTATCTTCTTCCATCTCCTCCATCTCCTCTATCTCCTCTCTCCCAAAATTCTCTACCGCGGTGAAGATTTTTCAAAATCTGAGCCGATTTCCAACGTACCCCAGTCTATTACCTGGCAAAATCGACACACGATCTCGACGAAATCGACACACGATCTCGGCTTGCGCGCACCAGACGAAATAACACACGATCTCGGCTTAGAATCTATAGCTCAGCTATCCACTGGAATGCACCACACATGCCTTCCCAATACTTCACCTTAGGAGAACTTCCATACATGCCGAACACCGAGCGTGGCTCCTACTCCGCAACTTCACGACCTCATGAAGAACTCATCATGAGCCAACACTGACTCTTCAACTGACTAGCTCTATCTAGTCTACATGTCTTCAGCTGACGGTCCAACCAAGTCTGCGTAGAGCACACCGAACACCACATCAGCTTCAACTGGATGCACACCACTCCTTATGTAAGCTCAACATCTTCTTACCAGAAGATCAACCTGTTCATCGAGATCACAACACCTCACCTCTACGTGAAGTCCAACTGGCCATAACACTTCACCTCTATGTGAAGACTCTCCACCTCTACGTGAAGCTCCAATCGGCCACAACTCTTCACCTCTACGTGAAGTTCTAATCAGCTTCTCAAGAACCCAAACAGCTTCATACGAGTTGCATCACCAAGCTGCGCCTTTACGGCTGCCTACGTACCTTGCCCAAGGGATCAAGCCAACCGTTCCATCAAGCTTAAACACTTGTACCTGAATCTGCAGCAGCGAACCTATCTGGCTGAGTAATATGAACCTCCTCACAACCATCATGGAGAACAACGGCCTTCAACTTGAGCTTGTCGCGATCACAAGCTTGAGATTCATGCTTCTTTACCCACAAGCGTGGTTTTACCTTAGTTCCAATGGCTGCAAACAACTTGACATCATCAACAATGTCTTCAACCTATTCATCATCAACCCTGGCTACATGATCTCCACCGGTGTCACATCCGGTGAAGTCTTTTCTAATGCCGAACCAACTGGAGATGGTGGAGTAGCATCAACCTTCACCCGCTGCGATACTTCCTTGGTCTCTGTCCTCTCACCTGCTGAGAGACGGTGGACTTCAACACTGAAGTCTCTCCAAATGTAACATGCCTACTCATCACGATCTTCTTGTTTTCGGGGTCCCACAACCTGTAGCCATTTCTTTTGACACCCAAAAATACAAACTTCTTTACTCGCGGATTCACTTTGCCATTCTTTGCACTAAAGTAGGTCGGACTTCTAAATTCCCACAGCAAGCCATGATCTTGAGCAGCTTTTTCAGACCAAATTTTCAATGGAGCTTTACCTCCTATCGCAGTCGATCCATTTATGAGATGGCTAGCATACATAATCGCCTCAGCCCAAAACGATTTGTCTAATCCTGTATTAGATTACAACCACTGAACCTTCTCCAGAAAGGAACGGTTTACCTCCTTAGCCAACCCATTTATACCTTTTGTGAAGTGAGTAGCAATACCGGTGTTCTGGCCAAATCGTAGGAATTTGTTCATGTCTTTTCCAACATTACCAATCTGTAGCTCCTTGATCTTCCTACTAATCTGCTTCTCCATTCTTCTTCTCCACTTCACTAACATATCTAGAGCTTCATACCTTTGTCTCATGGGATATATCCAACAATACCTAGATAAACTATCAACAAAAGAGACAAAATACCTGTGACCTCCAAGCGATGCATTCTTAGCAGGTCCCCAAACGCTTACATGAACACAATCAAGAAGACCTTTTGTGCGGTGAGTACTGGTGCTAATTTCACCTTCTTCTTATCCAGAACGCTGTGTTCACCTCCCAAGTTGCAGGTAGCAAACACCTTCCATTGATCCCTTCTTTGCAGGAGCTCGTAAAGACTTTTCTTCTCCATGTCCGACCTTTACCTGCCAGACCTTCTTGCAACTATCATCTGAAGAATTAGAAGCCTCCACCTGATCTGTAACCGTACTACCCTTCAAGTAGTAGAGATTGTCCCGCGGACGCCCTTCATCACCACCATCGAGCCTTTGATCATATTGAGAACACCATCTCGAATAGATATCACCAGACCCAATGCTTCCAAAGTGCCAACAGAGATAAGACTCCTTTTGAGTTGAGGTATATACCTTACCTCCTTCACTTCTCGTACTATCCCATCATCCATCTTGATACAGACTGTACCCATCCCTTCTATATTACACAAATGGTCATCACCCATGACCGTGTAACATCCATCCAGCTTCTCAAAGCTAGAAAATCAGGCCCTGTTCGGGCACACATGATAGGTGGCTCCGCTATCCAAGATCCACTCAGCATTATCTGAGTTACAAACAGTAGGGGTAGTAACAGAGAGAGAGAATACCGATGAGTCTGAGTCTGATCCATTTGCCTGTGAGGTACTACCTTGAGTACTGACCACCTTTGCAAGATTTGCCTCAGTCTTAGACTCCACCTTCTTACCTTTGGCCTTCGGGCATTCAACTTTCCAGTGTCCTAATTCCTTGCACAAGGCGCACTGATTCTTCTTCAGATTTCTGAAGCCTAATCTGGACTTTAATCTCCCCCGATCGTCTCTTCCCTTCCTATTGGAACTTCTACATCTTACCTCCAATACCTCTGCTGTTGTGCTTCCCGAAGAAGACAGTCGGTCTTGTCTCCTTGCTTTATAACTCACAAGTGCAGCAGACACCTCATCGTCGTTAAGGGATTGTCTCCCATTGAGAAAAGTAAGAGTAAAGGCTTCATACTCTTCCCTAGGAAGAGAGTTCAAAAGAATTACCGTCTTATCCTCTTCACTAATCTCAACATCCATATTAACTAGATCCGTAAGAAACTTCGCGTAGCGATTCAAGTATTCATTAACGGAGCATCTTCTTTGCATCTGAAACCCATAGAGCTTACTCTTCAACTGCAATCGCGATTCTATGCTCTTCGTCAGATACTTCCTTTCTAGGATCTCCCACAGCTGCCTCGCAGATGTCTCATGCAACACCTGATACTTGATGTCTTGTGTCAGATAAGACCTGATCAAGCCACACGCTGAACGGTTCATCTTTTCCCAATCTTCTTCCGTCGTTGATGCGCGCTTCTTCTCCAACCGTAGAGTGTCTTCGAGGTTTGATGCCGTCAGTGCATCCATAACCTCACACCTTCACATACCAAAGTTGTTCGTCCCGTTGAACTTCACCACATCAATCCTTGGATGTGGATATGTGGATTTCACCGATGTACTTTCTCCAGCCATCTTCTCAACTGATTCCTCAAAGCAATGTGGAAACAAACGGAGTTAGATAAAATAAACTAGATAAAGACAGGATCTTTACCTCCACGTGAAACCTTCGAAGAGTTTCCGAAGCAATTTACTCCACCAACTTGATTCCTCGAGCAATCTTCACACGCTGTTCTGAGATCGACACACGATCCCAACAACAGTCTCAACTCTGATCTGAGATCGACACACGATCTCCGCCAATCAGCAACAGATGTCCTTGAATCAACAGATGATCCTACGTCGAACCTGAGATGCTCTGATATCATTTGTTGTGCCCCCGACACCCACTCGTTGTGCGCAGCAGATCGCGGAAGCAGAGGAGACACAACAACCACCACTTGAGGAATCCGCCCAACCTGGCGGAGACTCGATGCAGCCGGAGAAAACAACCAATACAGCAGTAACAACCACCAATAGAGAAAAGCAATCAACGCACAAATTTAACGAGGATCGGCCAACATGCCTGCGTCCTCGGGGCAAGGGGAGAGAGAGATCTTATTGATTCAACAATCAATTACAACTAATACAAGAGGGAGGCAAGGGATTCTTAGTTTTTCTTAGGGATACAATACATAAGGCCTCTAGCCTCTATTTATAGCCATAGAGTCCCTGAATTTATGAAAACTCAGGTTGGATTCAATCCCAATCAGAAAAGAAATTCAAATCCTAAGAGGAAACTCCAGCCGCGTCTGTCGATCGACCGGCCGGTCGACCAACCCATGCCACGGTCGACTGGCCCGGTCGACCGCGCTTTCCCAAGAGCAAACCCACTTCAGTCGGTCGACCGGGGCCGGTCGACCGCTCCAACCTGTGCACGCTCGTGCACGCCAGTCGACCGGGCCGGTCGATCGGCCTCCTCTACCGGTCGACCGGGACATCGACCGGGAGCACAAATTGCCTGCTCCATGCGACGTTCATCGTTCCTTTGTCGTCCGATCTCTGTGCTATCTTCTTCCATCTCCTCCATCTCCTCTCTCCCAACATTGATTCGGAGGCGATCAACACATAACTTATAAGCACGGATTCAGTCCCCGTCCACATTACATTATCAAGACTTTTAAGAATAAGTATGAAATAATACGAACATTAAAAAGGAAGAATCCATCATCATTAGCTATCAATGACACTCACAAATGCAAGAAAATTCCGATGCTACTAGATTCACTTGGATATATAATCAAACATAAAAAATTAAAAATAAGAAGAAAGGTAAACTTTTGATTAAATTAAAAAATGATGAAAGCAAGGAAAGAAAATTACATTGATGTCACTTCTCAATACAATCATCTCTCTTTTTTTTTTAATATGAATCTCTTTTCTTATCTAAGTTTACAAATAAACAAAAACTACATAAATAAAAACAAAAAACTTAAGTTAAACTAGAAGTAAAATTAAATCCTACCTCTCTCTGCTGGAGTGGTGCTCGTTTGCCTTCTGATTGTGCAATATTTATAGCTGAAACTAGAAGGGGAGAACATGTGAGAAGATTAGACGAAGCTGGCCTAACGACCAGCATCTGGCTGCGGATCTGCGAATCCGTGGTAAAGATCTGACCGTTGGGCAGATCTTTGGCCGCGTGGATCACCTTTATTTGGATACTCCTGTTTTCTGATAGGATATCCTTTTGAGCTCCAGCTTTGACAATATCCCCGTTGATCTTCAAGCTAACCAAGTCAATCCATATAAATCTGATTTTAACTGATATTTATTTGGTATTATCTGCTCTGATGCTCTCTGATTTTCAGTTAGAATTGCGTTTATCTTCCTAAATCTTCTGAATATTTGTCACAATCCTTGAAAATTTAAATCTGAATTTAATTGGGTTTTTGGTCTCATTTTTTTCCTTCACCATTAAACAAGGAATGCACAATATTAAACAAAAAGAGAGTTAAATTACCAGAGTTTATTACAAGATAAGTGTAAGAATGTACTAATAAATAATGTAATATATGTGTACAATCACACCCTCACACCTATCTTTTGCTCGTCCTCGAGCAATGCAAATTAAAATAAAAATAGAGTTACCCTAATCTAACTCACTTTCATAGGAATTACGGTTGCAATTATAAGTGCAACAAGCCGTTAAACCTCTAGGTTATCTCTAGAGGACGAGTTTTGTCTCGTGAGATTTTTAGTGAATTACACCCACAAAATCCATAAAAAAAGAAAATAAAGTGTTACTATTTTTTTTAAAACACATTTTAATAAAAGAAAAACATATTTGAAGTATTCTTGCAAAAATCAAGTAATCTGTAAGTCATAGGATTATCAAATTATTCATTTCTAAACTTAGTCTCCATACAAGAACTTGTTGTCAATCAATGTAAGGATTAAAACTGTATTTCTCATCTAGTCTATTATTTTACTCTAAGCTATATGTACCTTTGTGACCATAAATATTACGACTAAAGATTCTTCAACTCGTATGCCATATTTACATATTTTGACGGTAATATTCTTTAGTTCAAGTAGGCTTTCTAATTTGCCCATGTAATGAGTCCTAGGTCGGTGACTCTCAAATCAGACGGTTTTAGGCCGCCAGGTGAGAAAACACCCCAAGAACTTAATGACTCGAGCAAATAATGCCACAAAATTAAGGATTTTATTTATAATATGGACCACTTTTAGGCGTGAGCACTTATACTTTATGAGGCACAAGTACCTAACTTAATCAGAGGATTTTTATATATAATAAATATTTTTTCTTTTTTTATAAGGCATAAGAATTTTTGTTTTTGAATCCTTAGTGTGTAAGTGTATAAAGTATGCATATTTTATCAAGATAAAAATCAAAACTAAATTACTTTTCCAATTTTTCTTCCTAAACCTAGAAATCAAACAAACAATCTTATTTTGACCAAGTATAAAAATCCTAATTATGATTTTTCTCCCTTAAAATTAACTTAATTTCTTACAAAATAGGTCAAAATATGGTTTCTCTTTTCAAAAAAATTTAAAATCAAAAGAAAATATTTTTTATATAAAAAAGAAAACCTATGTTACAACCCTCCCCCACACCTATCTCATGCATTATCCTCAATGTATGAATGAATACATATATGCATGAAAAAGAAGAAAGGAAAGAAAAATGTTTCCTCAAGGTGGTGATTTCGGTGGTGGTCGGATTGGGGCAAGCGTTGCTGCCCAATCCAAATACTGTGGTGATTGGTGGAACCCATCTTTTATGACCTCTTTTATAGTTCCATTTTTACTATCCCCTATTTGTTTAGGATCATGCAAGATCCTACATTAAAATCATCTCGGTTATATGGCCAATCTTGAAATATCATTCAGAGTCATAATGGTCTATACCTTGGTCCAACAATGGAATGTGACTAGGTTAAATGGATGATTGGTCTCTGAAATAAAAGAAACGGGAACTAATACTGACTCGGGAATATAACTCAAATCAAGTTTAGGTTCGAAGGTCAGTTTGGTTTAAGAGTTGGGTCCAAATCAAAAAATTGAAATTCACATTCATTATCCAATAATGAAATGTGACTTTTCAATGTTGGTGGTTCATGTTCAAGATGTATATGTACAAGAATCAATATTGGCTCTGGAATGTGGTCCAAATTGGGTAAATATACTATGGTCAATAGAGATTCAAAAATTAGAACTGAATCACAAAGTTAGGGTTTCAGGATCACATTCATATTCAAGTTCAATCTCATTGAAGTGAAATTTGCCAATTTGTCAATGGTTTGATATTAGTCAAGTTCAAGGTGTTATGATGAAATTGAATCTTATTTTTCAGAACACCATGATTCTGGGGTTAGAGATATCAGGATTGGTCAACAGTTGGTAAGGGAGAGTTTTCTCATTCTATAGTGTTGGCCATTTGACTTATTTATTCTCCTAACCTATTGATGTCCTGATTAAAAGTATTTTAAATTTAAATCAAGACTTTCATACTATTTTCTAAGTCAATTGGTTTCTTCTTCCTGTTGTGATAGGACTTGAAAAGGGGAGTATGGATTGTGGTTTTGAAAATTTTGAGGGGATTGTGAGTTCCATCATAATTTGAACTTATCGCTCGGTCTCATGCACGGTTTCTAGATCTTTTTAAAATCAGATTTTTTTCTTCAATCAGTTGTTCTAGAAAAGAAGTATATGGAGCTAAATTTGAAAAGGTGGTTAACCATATAATTCGGAGGAGTTATATACTCATTGACTCAATGAAGAATGAAGATGATTATTCCAATCTTTTTAACAATAGTGGCATTGGGGCATATGATGAGTCGGATAATACCAATCCAACATACTTAGTTGGTTAAAGTTATGTAATGCCGGGTGATTGGTCACTAATACTGCACATTTAATATCATATTCTCCTACTTATTATAGAATAAACTATGCATTTTCCTAATTAAATGTTAATTTATTTGCAGGCCCATTCCTAAAGGAGAGTGAAGAGAAATGAGCCCAAAAGCCGACCAAATCCTGACTTAATTCAGAATAAATTTGAAATTAAGGAATCAAGGCTAAATCTTGGCATATCAGAGAGGTTGAAAACCGGTTGAGAAGAATCCTCCCTGAATCGATCGGTTGAAGCCAAGGATCAAAGGCCATTTCGTCAAAATCCCGGACATAAACTGCAAATCCAGATAAAGATAATTACAAATCAAGAAACCGGGAGCTCCACCAACAGGGTGTGACCACCTGGCCACACCCTGGCCGCAGAAACACGGCCAAAGCCGCGTTTTCGCGGCTCTGTTGGGGAGTTAGGAGGAGCGTTTGCTCCCCCTATCTTCATATGATCCTATAGGTTGGGTTTTGTCTATAAATACTGAGATTTTCAGAGCCTCCAGGGGACGACCATGCAGAGATAGGATTTAGTCCACTTTTTCATTTTTTAGTGTAGGTTTTTGTTTTTCTTTCATGTAATTTTTAGTTTTAATTTATGTAAATCAGAGGAGATCAGAGTTTCATAGGAGAACGAGAACAAAACTTGTACTGAGAGTGACACTGGTGTAAGGTTTCTTTCTTTTTTTTATTGTTATGAAATCGAATCTGTATTTACCTTTTTATATACTTCGTTTTAGTGTTCTTCTTCTTCTTTTCTACTTCACTCATTCTTGTTCCAATTGCTCTCCAAGTGAGTCTAATAGCATCGAAAGAGCCTTGCCTTTGCGAGTGCCACCGATAGCTCATGACGATGGATTTGAGTCTCTCTGTATCATTTCATGCTTGTTTTGTCTTGATGATATAATGTGGAAGAGACAATAATCAACTCTTATGGGCTATGCGCTGATTGCCTCCACTTCAAGGTAACATCGTCGCCAAATATTCAAGGTTAGCTTTTGATCAAAAGGAGGTAAGTAATTATTTTTACTTTTTCTTTCTTTTCTTGTAACTTTTAGTTTAGATCACCAACACCACATCTTCCAAATCTTTTTCACTCTTTTCAATTTATTTGTACATAGTTATTTTCTGATTTTCTCCACCTTCTCATTCTACCACTTTCTTCCACACTTAACTTTAACCTAACTCTTTTTCATTTTCATTTCTTAAAACAAAGAAGAACCTTTGTTTTTCTTCACAAAGATTTCAATACAAACCTTGAACACTTCTATCGCTCCACGACCCGCATTGTCACTTGCTATCGCGGTAGAATTGAGCACTTGCACATCTCTATTTTGAAGTTCTGAAATACTGTATTTTTGTGCAGGTTCAAGCTCAATCAAAATTTGGCGCCGTTACCAGGGAGGGTAACAGTTTTTATTGAATTTTTAAAACTAAAACGAATTTTTCTTCTCTGTTGTAGGTTATAGGGCAGGAAAAGTAGGAAAAAAAAGATTGCAGTAACATATAAGTGGTCTTGGGCCTCTGTTCCAGAAAACAGAGACCAAGTACCCTCTGAATTGCCGCGTTTGCTCGGCTCTAGCCGCGATTCCGCGGCAAGGAAGAGTTCACTACTAACTGGCTTTTTGCAGGGCTGCTTGCTTTACAAAATTAGAGTTTCTGCAAACTTTATTTCTTGTATGACTTCACCAGGAGCCTGCTAATAAACCAACAGTAAAATACTTGTTGAAAAGTTTGAAAAATTGATTAGACGTTTGCATTTTAGGCACGTGTCTTTTCAATTCATTTACTTTACTGTTGAAGAGTGCTGGAGCAAGGTACGTTCGCATTGCATTTAGAATAGGACTCATCTCTTGGTTGATTTACATCGCTTTGAGTGAATCTTGTTTGCATATCTTATACACTTGAACAAACTGATCTTAAGGGCACCACCCCATAACAAGATAAGGTGGGGATTTAATCACCCTTCCTTGGCCTAAAAATCAGATTCCAAGCACTCACTAACCCGAGCCTAACTAAAAATGAGTAGACGTTGGCCCTAGGGACACCTCGGACTCAATTAGGAGATTATCCTAAGGGGGAAAGCTGTTGGAATTTAACTCCTGCCAAATCAGTGTGTAGGAAAGGGATTAAGGGCCGAAAGCCCGAAGGTTGGTGGTTATTTAATTAAGGAACGTCTTTGACGGATAACCTCCCACTAATCTTGCCCTGACCTGGCTGATTAGCTTGTGGTCAAAGTCTACATTATACCTCCCGTGGACAGTCTAACCAGTTAGGAGTCGTCTAGGTCATAGGTCTACCCTAACTTAGTTTAGAATTTTTTTTCCTTTGTTTGCTTATTTGTTTCTTTGTTTGTGTTTTCCTGTGTGATATGGCTTATAACAATAATTTTTCCAATTTTAATAGTAATCCATATTACACACCAACCACTTTTTCGAATATTACCAACCCGGCATATCATAACTTTAACCAACCTAGTGTGCCGGATTGGTCTTATCTGAATCAATATAACCCATGCCCCCAATCTTATAACCATAATTTCCAGAATAATTCAACTCTTCACAGAGTCAGTGAGGATTCACCTCCCCCGAGTCCAATTTTAAACCAACTTGCCCTCCCTATCCACCCTGTCCACAATATTTTCAAGATTCATACTCAGTTCCACCAGTCCAAAATAGAAAACCATCAATTTTGGAAATGAGTATGCGTGAGTCCAAACAAAAATCACAAAATTTGATGGATTCACAATTTCACTACCAATTCCAAGACAACACTTTATCTTTTCAACAAAATAATGAACACATTAACTATGAAAAGATGCTTGAAGTCATGACTCAGGCTCAAAACGCTCGTAATCACGACATAGATATGATGGTCCAATCTCTACGTTCTCACCGTTTGGCTAGTTCTGATGTCGGTAACCATTCTGTTAGAGCCGAAGAGTCATGTTATTTTGGAAAACAAGTTTCCATTTCAGAACAATCATTTGAACTTGCCCAAACTCCAAATTTTAAAAATGATATTGACAGTTTGGCAAGTTATTCCTTTCCTGAAATAGAACTTAAGAATGAATATGATCCTGAACATCAACTTAGTGATTCAATTCTACTTCCTGATTCAATTATGACTCCGGTGTCTTCACCTGATTTCAATCTTTTTTCCGAGTCAACTTTGGATCCTGTGCCAATTCATCATGAAATTGAATCACCCATCTTTGATGATCATATTGAACTTGACTAATTTTACACTTTTGAAAGTCCTATTGACAAATTAGCAAGTTCTCATTTTTATGACATTGAACTCAATGAGAAATGTGACCTAGATTCACAAATCTGTGATCCAGTTCAAATTCTCGAATCAATATTGACTCCTGTTTTGTTACCGGACTTGAGTAATATTTTAGAGTCAGTTTTGATTCCCACACCTATCATTCTTGAACTTGAATCACCAATATTAAGTCACATTCTATTGTTGGAAAATAAATGTGGACTTGAGTTTCAACTTCTTGACTTGGACCCACTTCCTGAACCAATTTCGAGTCCTAAACCTTTACTTGACTTAAGTCACCTTCCTGAGTCGGTATTAGTTCCTGTACTTCATGAGTCCAAGTCAATCATTCTATCTTTTCACACTCCATTTTGGGACAAGGCGGTTGACAAATTTGACTCCGAAATTAATTATAGAATTTAGAAATTAGATGGGGTCAAATATTTAATAAAAATCATTCATGCATATATCATTTTAGTGGGTTATATTAGAGAAATTTCTGGTGGGTTCCTCCGAACCCCACGAAAAGTCGATTGGGCCGCATTTCATGGACCAATCAGACCACCACCGGAACCACCACCTTAAGGTAACATTTTCCTTCCCTTTCTTCTTTTTCATGCATCTATGCATTAATTCATACATTAAGGACAATGCATGAGATAGGTGTGGGGGAGGGTCTAACATAACTTAGGTTTTTTTCTTTTTATAAAAAAAATTTCTTTACTTTTAAAAACTTTTGAAAAATAGAAACAATATTTTGACATATTTTGTGAGAAATTAAGTCAATTTTAAGGAATAGAAAAATCAAAATTAGTATTTCTTAAATTTGGTCAAAATAAGATTATTTGTTTGATTTTTAGGGTTAGGAAGATAATTTGTCAAAGTAATTTAGTCTTGATCTTTACCTTAATGAAATATACATACTTCATACACTTACACACTTAAGGTTCAAAAACAAAGATTCTTATGCTTATATATATATATAAAAAAAGAAAAAATAGTATGAAAGATGAACGAATCTAATTATTGATTAGCTAGGTACTTTGGCCTAAGCAAGCCTTAGCATTTATGCGAAAGATGATTAGATAAGTTTGAGAAAAAATATATAAAAATCCTCTGATTAAGCTGGGTATTTGTGCCTAATAAAGCATAAGTATTTGAAGGTTCACCTAGAGGGGGGGGGTGAATAGGTGAAGGCTAATCTAATGGTCACTTAATGATGAATGATGCAAATAATGCGGAAGCTAAAAGCAAATTATGACCTAATTAAAACTTTTACACTAAACACTATGTATAATACAAGAGTGTTGCCGAATTCCCCGTGAAGGGCTCTGGACAAACTCCTCTAGATTCCCCTTGAATGGGTTGAGGTGCCGCGTTGGCTCTCTTGGTTGAATACAAGTGTTAGCAAACAATCCCACGCATGTATATCAATGAGCACAAATGGATATATCAAGCATATAAAGATAGACAATAAAGCATGCAAGATATAAAAGAGACAAAGAGAGAGAGAGAGAGAGAGAGAGAGAGTGAGCAATCGCAAACACAAGGGTATGTTTCGAGGTTCGAGCACACTTGCTCTACATCCCGCCTTCGACACACGAAGGATTTCCACTATGCAAGATCCCAATGGATCTCTCCTCGGTGCCGCAACACCTACAAGCCCTCGGACTCCCTAGTCCCGTACACACGCAAGCTCACTAGCTCGCCGAGGCCGCACCTCGAAACAACGGAGTCCGCACCCGAACTCAAAACAACGCGGACACACACGTCCGACTCCTCAAAGGTACAAGAAAAAATCTCTTGGTGATCTAAACACTTTGATCACCAATAAAAGCTCTCACTACAACACTCCTATAGAATGAATAGTCAATGGATGCTCAAGTGTTTGTGTGAGAAAAACTAGGAAAGAGATGATGGAGGAAAACTCAAGAAATTCTCTTTTAACACTCTTGGTAAAACTTTCCTTTAGATAGGAAATATTTGCTCTCTATTTTGTGGAGAAAAACTTCTGAAAAGAGTGAGAAAACCTGACTCTAAAAACTTCTCCAAATCTTTGTGAAAACAGTCCACAAACCCCAAATATATAGGCTGTCAAAAACTAGCCGTTGGGGTTCTGACAGAACTGTCGGTCGACCGCCCGGTCGACCGCCAACGGTCAAAAATCCGACCGTTGGAGCTTCCGGTCGACCCAGAAGAACAGAGAGCACTGCTCTCAGTTCCAGTCGACCGGCCTGGTCGACCTCCCACAGAACTGCCAGACGTGCACGTTCTGTGCACGTCGGTCGACCGGCCCGGTCGACTGGCCCGGTCGACCGCCCTCTGTGCAATGGGTTAACTTGGAGCACAGTTTTGAGATCTAAAATGTTCGAATTTGGGAATAAGTATATAGGATGAAGTTGTAGATATTTAAGTCTTATTTCTAATGCAACTTAAATCAAATCAATATCAATTCTGAATTGAAAGTTATCATAAACTAGTAAAAGGTATCAAATCAGAAACTGTAAACTGTTTTTAGAACAAGAACAGACTTCAACCCAATATTTGACATTCTTAACATTTAAATCAGAAAATGATTATTGAATATTAAATGTAGCTCTGAAAGTCATATTTTAAATGAAATTTAAATCATGTTAATTGAATATAAGAATCAAAAGTTATGACTAGAAAACTAAAAGAATGTCGAGCAGATCAGCAGAACGGTCGACCGCCCGGTTGACCGAGAAAACCCGAGAGTTCTAAAATGGTTTTGGTTAAAAACACATGTATATTTGAAATACCAAAAATCAAAACGGTATTTTTCTAGAACTAAAAATCTTTTATGAAAACATATATAAATCAAGAGTGTGTGTGTGATATGAACTTGAGCAATCCACCAACTATTCTATCCTTTACATTTTAACTAAAACAAAATCTTATAAAAACAAACCTAGACACAAGTCTTGATCTTGAAGTCTTCCCTTGAAGTCTTCTCATCTTCTTGACTTGGTCCACACACGATCCAAACTCGATCACTAGCTCGTTGGATCAAACCGTGTAAGCTCCAAAACCGATCTTTAAATCCTTTGTTGAAGCTCCACACCTACTAAGATCTTGATCATGAATCTGTCACTAATTAAACACAAGATCATTAGTAAACATAACTTCATGAGTTGAACATCATCAAAACTAGGGTGATAGGCCTTTGGGCCAACAATCTCCCCCTTTTTGATGATGACAAAACTCATGAGGTTATATATGCATGGATTAAAGTAAAACTTCAAAGAAGCTCCCCTTAACTCATGCATCTCAAATAAACAGAATAAATATGCAATGAGGCACACAAACATGTATGCAAGTATGGAGATAAAACATGCAACAAGCATAAATCAAAATCTTTTTCTCCTATTTGCAATACAAAAACATATATGCATAAATAACAAGGAAGACAAATACTTCTCCCCCTTAAGCAATGAAAACATGCATATAAACTCAAATACTTCTCCCCCTTTTTGTCAATCATCAACAAAGGGGTCAAAGTAAAATCAAATCAAACAAATTTTTTTTCTCCCCCTTTTGTCAAAAACAAAAAGATCAAGAAGGGTAATACAAATCAACAAAATGTTTTTTTTTTATTAATTTTTCTTAAACAAAAATTTTAAGGTATCAGAGCTCTTGTAAAACAAACAAATTTTTAAGATACCAAATTGAAAGCAATCATATTTTTTTTAAAACATATTGATACCAATTGAAATTTAACAAATATGAGTTAAAGCATTTTGATACCAATAGTAAACATAATAATCCAAAAATTTTTATTTTTTATCAAAAACTTTGTGCTTTTAAAAAATTGTCAACCAATTGAAAGTTAAGCACATGAAAATCATATATATGTATGAGAAAAGAGTATACCAAGTGAAATTGATACATACATATATAAGAAACAAAATATGAGTATATACAAAATAAGTTCATATTGATACCAATTGAAACGATCCAATGATACCAATTGACATAACCATAAGATCAAGTGTATAACTCATAACCTACCATCCCTTGATATGCACAAGGTAAAAGATTTTCAATGAAGCATACAAGGCATAATCGCCCATCCATCCTCCCATTGATGGTATGGGTTTTCAAAAATAGATTTGAAAAATAAGCTTGGATTGAAAAACTCTACCAAATGAAGAACAATTAACTAGTTAAAATAATTTTTAAAAAACTAGTTAAAGATCCTTCAAACATGAAATCAAAGCATATATATTTCATGAATCATACTAAATACATAAAAGCTCAAGCACTCATAGTCCATAAAGCTCAAAATTATCTTGAAAAGTAAAAGATGAGTGTTCAAAGGTTATGTAAATAACATTTTCATGAAAATAGACATTGAAGCTCAAAAAGATCATAAGTCACATTTTTAAATCATAAAATTTTTTATTTTTTTAAAAAAAAAACAAAGCACACTTCTAGGTATATGTATGATTTATCCAATCCTAACAATACACATACATATCCCAAACATAAAAGAGTCTATTAATAATGTTTGCATGAAGGCAAGAGACTCACGGGTATACATGTATATTTATTAGATTTGAATTAAAAA
The DNA here is from genome assembly GCA_038442645.1 of Agave tequilana. NCBI lineage: Eukaryota > Viridiplantae > Streptophyta > Magnoliopsida > Asparagales > Asparagaceae > Agave > Agave tequilana. Next base: position 53,433 of record JAVJIF010026751.1, on the reverse strand, counting down.
TACATATACATGAAGTAAAACATGAAAATTGGCAAAGCATGTATAAATGAGAATCATCAAAACTAGGCTATACATGTGCATATAGTGGGTACAAATGAGCATGAAGTGCAAACATATATAAATCACGTGTAACTCACTATTTGTACATGTATAATATAAGTTTTGATAAAAACTACATCTAAGCATGTTTTTACCACATGAAGCACAAAGATACATAAAACATGAACATGCTACATGATAATCAAATGAAAGAAGCATGTACATAAAAAGTAGGAGTTTAGAGATTGTTACCAACTCCAAAGCTCCAAATATGGTGGCCTTTCCACCAAAACATCCTTGATAGCGGTGCTCCAAAAATGTGTCCTTTTAGTTCAAGTGCACCCACCATCAAGGCACCAAATCTCTCACGTCTTGAGAGATCCCTCACCTACATCAAAAACATGGGGTGGGAGTTTTGGTACCCATTTTTTCTTGGGTCCACGGGGGTTAGCATTTAATGGAACCCAACAATTTTTCTTAGCAAAATTTAAAGCATATACCTTATCATAACAAAATTTTGCTAAATGGCCTTTGCGGCCACAATGTGTACATTTGTACACCTTAGTATGCTTATGTGTATGTGTATGATCGTGACGTGCAACATAAGCATATGCATGATGATGTTGTGCATGAATGTGTGGAGTTTGTTTCTTTGAAAATAAGGACTCCAATTTCTTATGATTAAATGCACAATGCTCAAAGTTGAGCTCAAACAATTAATCCTATTTTTCAAAACATTTACTTCATTTTGATCAATAGAAGTGGTGGCATGTAAAGCATGATCAAAAGTCTTTTCTTTTTAGAAACTTTTTCTTGTTCTTTTTCTTTTCAAAAATTTTTCCTTTCAAACAAGAATTTTCTTGAAAAACAATTTCCTTTTGTTTTTCCACCAAAGCAATTTTATCTTTCAAAATCATATTTCCTTCACATAAATCATTCAATTTAGACATCAAGGAAATATTCTCATTTTTTAAAGTTTCATTTTCTTTTTCTAAACATGCAATGTTACTTCTAAATGTATCATGTTCTACATGCATGGAATCAATGTTCTTTTTCAAATTTTTATTTTCTTTCTTAATCATGTCATACTTTTCAAGCAATAGATGACAAAAAGTAGATAGCTCATCATATGACATGTCTACATCCTCATCCTCGGATTCGGTAGTTACCTCAAGGGGGTCATCCCCTTGGACCATGTAGCACATGTTGGAGGTGTCGCTTCCAACATCCGAATCGCTCCCCGCATAGTATAGATCCTTTTCGCCAAGGGAGATGAGGGTGTTCCATACTACAAAAGCCGAATCAAAGTTAGAAACCCTAGATAAATAATCATCATTTAGGGTTGACTTTAAAGCATGAAGGGCTTTTGTATTAGCCTCAAAATTCTTACCATCTAAACAATATGCATTATTAGTAGTGGCAGGATAAACATGATAACCTAAGGCTTTGAGGTACAAGGACATCTTCACCTTCCATATATGGATGTTAACAATGTCAAACATGGGTGGTGACATGAAGTCCATGGTGTGTGTACAAATATTGTGATTAGCCTAAAAATGAGGATCTTTAACTCTAGATTGTTAGACCAAATCAGAGTACCAAGCTCTGATACCAATTGAAGGTTCACCTAGAGGGGGGTGAATAGGTGAAGGCTAATCTAATGGTCACTTAATGATGAATGATGCAAATAATGCGGAAGCTAAAAGCAAATTATGACCTAATTAAAACTTTTACACTAAACACTATGTATAACACAAGAGTGTTGCCGAATTCCCCGTGAAGGGCTCTGGACAAACTCCTCTAGATTCCCTTGAATGGGTTGAGGTGCCGCGTTAGCTCTCTTGTTGAATACAAGTGTTAGCAAACAATCCCACGCATGTATATCAATGAACACAAATGGATACATCAAGCATATAAAGATAGACAATAAAGCATGCAAGATATAAAAGAGACAAAGAGAGAGAGAGAGAGAGAGTGAGCAATCGCAAACACAAGGGTATGTTTCGAGGTTCGAGCACACTTGCTCTACATCCCCGCCTTCGACACACGAAGGATTTCCACTATGCAAGATCCCAATGGATCTCTCCTCGGTGCCGCAACATCTACAAGCCCTCGGACTCCCTAGTCCCGTACACACGCAAGCTCACTAGCTTGCCGAGGCCGCACCTCGAAACAACCGAGTCCGCACCCGAACTCAAAACAACGCGAACACACACGTCCGCCTCCTCAAAGGTACAAGAAAAATCTCTTGGTGATCTAAACACTTTGATCACCAATAAAAGCTCTCACTATAACACTCTTATATAATGAATAGTCAATGGATGCTCAAGTGTTTGTGTGAGAAAAACTAGAAAAGAGATGGTGGAGGAAAACTCAAGAAATTCTCTTTTAACACTCTTGTAAAACTTTCCTTTAGATAGGAAATATTTGCTCTCTATTTTGTGGAGAAAAACTTCTGAAAAGAGTGGGAAAAACTGGCTCTAAAAACTTCTCCAAATCTTGGTGAAAATAGTCCACAAACCCCCAAATATATAGGCTGTCAAAAACTAGCCGTTGGGGTTCTGACAGAACTGCCGGTCGACCGCCCGGTCGACCGCCAACGGTCAAAAATCTGACCGTTGGAGCTTCCGGTCGACCGACCCGGTCGACCCAGAAGAACAGAGAGCACTGCTCTCAGTTCTGGTCGACCGGCCCGGTCGACCGCCCACAGAACTGCCAGACGTGCACGGTTCTGTGCACGTCGGTCGACCGGCCCGGTCGACTAACCCGGTCGACCGCCTTCTGTGCAATGGGTTAACTTGGAGCACAGTTTTGAGATCTAAAACGTTTGAATTTGGGAATAAATATATAGGATGAAGTTGTAGATATTGAAGTCTGCTTTCTAATGCAACTTAAATCAAATCAATATCAATTCTGAATTGAAAGTTATCAATAAAATACTAAAAGGTATCAAATCAGAAACTGTAAACTGTTTTTAGAACAAGAACAGACTTCAACCCAATATTTGACATTCTTAACATTTAAATCAGAAAATGATTATTGAATATTAAATGTAGCTCTGAAAGTCATCTTTAAAATGCAATTTAAATCATGTTAATTGAATATAAGAATCAAAAGTTATGACTAGAAAACTAAAAGAATATCGAGCAGATCAGCAGAACGGTCGACCGCCCGGTTGACCGAGAAAACCCGAGAGTTCTAAAATGGTTTTGGTTAAAAACACATGTATATTTGAAATACCAAAAATCAAAACGGTATTTTTCTAGAACTAAAAATCTTTTATGAAAACATATATAAATCAAGAGTGTGTGTGTGATATGAACTTGAGCAATCTACCAACTATTCTATCCTTTACATTTTAACTAAAACAAAATCTTATAAAAACAAACCTAGACACAAGTCTTGATCTTGAAGTCTTCCCTTGAAGTCTTCTCATCTTCTTGACTTGGTCCACACACGATCCAAACTCGATCACTAGCTCGTTGGATCAAACCGTGTAAGCTCCAAAACCGATCTTTAAATCCTTTGTTGAAGCTCCACACCTACTAAGATCTTGATCATGAATCTGTCACTAATTAAACACAAGATCATTAGTAAACATAACTTCATGAGTTGATCATCATCAAAACTAAGGAACTAAGGAACATGGGCAGATTAGAAAGCCTAATAGAACTAAGGAATAATACCACAAAAAATATATATATATATAAATAAGGCATAAGAGTTAGAGTTAATGAACTCTTAGTCAAAATTTTCACGGTCACAAGGTGCATATGACTTAGGGTAAAGCAATAGACTAAATGAGAAGTACAATTTGACTCCTTACTTTGATTGATAACAAATTTTTGAATATAGATTAAGTTTAAGAATGAAAAATTCGATTTTCCTATAACTTATAGATTACTTAAATCTTACAATTATATTTCAAATATTTTCTCTTTCAAATGCTTTTCAAAAATACTAACTCCTTGTTTCTCTTTCTTTATAGATTTTGTGGGTGTAATCCATTGAAAACCCTCACGAGACAAAACTCGTCCTCTAGGGGAAACCTAAAGTTTAACGGCTTGTTGCACATACTCAGTGCAATCGCGTGACCTGCGAAAATGGTCTAATAATCCTTAGTATAGTTTAGTTGTTTTGCTCGAGGACGAGCAAAAGATAGGTATGGGGGTGTTATTAGTCACTAATATTGCACATTTAATATCATATTCTCCTACTTATTATAGAATAAACTCTACATTTTCCTAATTAAATGTTTAATTTATTTGCAGGCCCATTCCTAAAGGAGAGTGAAGAGAAATGAGCCCAAAAGCCCAACAAATCCTGACTTAATTCAGAATAAATTCGAAATTAAGGAACCAGGGCTAAATCTTGACATATCAGAGAGGTTGAAAACCGGTTGAGAAGAATTCTCCCTGAATCGATCGGTTGAAGCCAAGGATCAAAGGCCATTTCGTCAAAATCCCGGACATAAACTGCAAATCCAGATAAAAATAATTACAAATTAAGAAACCGGGGCTCCATCAACAGGGTGTGGCCACCTGGCCACACCCTGGCCGCAGAAACGCTGCCAAAGCCGCGTTTCCACGGCTCTATTGGGGAGTTAGGAGGAGCGTTTGCTCCCTATCTTCATATGATCATGTAGGTTGGGTTTTGTCTATAAATACTGAGATTTTCAGAGCCTCCAGGGGACGACCATGCAGAGATAGATTTAGTCCACTTTCCATTTTTTAGTGTAGGTTTTTATTTTCTTTTCATGTAATTTTTAGTTTTAATTTATGTAAATCAGAGGAGATCAGAGTTTCATAGGAGAACGAGAACGAAGTTTGTACTGAGAGTGACACCGGTGTAAGGTTTCTTTCTTTTCTTTTATTGTTATGAAATCGAATCTGTATTTACTTTTTTTATGTACTTCGTTTTAGTATTCTTCTTCTTCTTCTTTTCTACTTCACTCATTCTTGTACCAATTGCTCTCCAAGTGAGTCTAATAGCATCGAAAGAGCCTTGCCTTTGCGAGTGCCACCGATAGCTCATGACGATGGATTTGAGTCTCTCTGTATCATTTCATGCTTGTTTTGTCTTGATGATGTAATAAGGAAGAGACAATAATCAACTCTTATGGGCTATGCGCTTATTGCCTCCACTTCAAGGTAACATCATCGCCAAAGATTCAAGGTAAGCTTTTGGTCAAAAGGAGGTAAGTAATTATTTTAGTTTTTCTTTCTTTTCTTGTAACTTTTAGTTTAGATCACCAACACCACATCTTCCAAATCTTTTCACTCTTTTTCAATTTATTTGTACATAGTTATTTTCTGATTTTCTCCACCTTCTCATTCTACCACTTTCTTCTACACTTAACTTTAACCTAACTCTTTTTATTTTCATTTCTTAAAACAAAGAAGAACCTTTGTTTTTCTTCACAAAGATTTCAATACAAACCTTGAACGCTTCTATCGTTAACCCTCCTTGTGGATCACGACCCGCATAGCCACTTGCTATCGTGGTAGAATCTAGCACTTGCACATCTCTATTTTGAAGTTCTGAAATACTATATTTTTGTCCAGTTTCAAGCTCAATCAAAATTTGGCGCCGTTGCCGGGGAGGGTAATGGTTTTTATTGAATTTTTAGAACTAAAACGAATTTTTCTTCTCTGTTGCAGGTTATAGGGCAGGAAAAACAGGAAAAAAAAAGATTGCAATAACATATAAGTGGTCTTGGGCCTCTATTCCAGAAAACAGAGACCAAGTACCCTCTGAATTGCCTCGTTTGCTCGGCTCTAACCGCGGTTCCGCGGCAAGAAATAGTTCACTACTAACTGGCTTTTTGCAGGGCTGCTTGCTTTGCAAAATTAGAGTTTCTGCAAACTTTATTTCTTGTATGACATCACCAGGAGCATGCTAATAAACCAACAGTAAAATACTTGTTGAAAAGTTTGAAAAATTGATTAGAAGTTTGCATTTTAGGCACGTGTCTTTTCAATTCATTTACTTTACTGTTGAAGAGTGCTGGAGCAAGGTACGTTCGCATTGCATTTAGAATAGGACTCATCTCTTAGTTGATTTATATCGCTTTGAGTGAATCTTGTTTGCATATCTTGTACACTTGCACAAACTGATCTTAAGGGCACCACCCCATAACAAGATAAGGTGGGGATTTAATCACCCTTTCTTGGCCCAAAAATCAGATTCCAAGCACTCACTAACCCGAGCCTAACTAGGGACATCTCGGACTCATAGGTCTAGGGACATCTCGGACTCAATTAGGTGATTATCCTAAGGGGAAAGGTGTTGAAATTTGACTCCTGCCAAATCAGTGTCTAGGAAAGGGATTAAGGGCCGAAAGTCCGAAGGTTGGTGGTTATTTAATTAAGAAACGTCTTTGACGGATAACCTCCCACCAATCTTACCCTGACCTGGCTGATTAGCTTGTGGTCAAAGTCTACATTATACCTCCCATGGACAGTCTAACCAGTTAGGAGTCGTCTAGGTCATAGGTTTACCCTAACTTAGTTTAGAATTTTTTTTCCTTTGTTTGCTTATTTGTTTCTTTGTTTGTATTTTCCTGTGTGATATGGCTTATAAAATAATTTTTTCAATTTTAATAGTAATCCATATTACACACTAACCTCTTTTCGAATATTACTAACCCGGCATATCATAACTTTAACCAACCTAGTGTGCCGGATTGGTCTTATCCGAATCAATATAACCCATGTTGGCCCAAGGTTACAATCAACCAGTTTTTGAGTTTTGATGATTACAAAACATATATAGTTATTTGTACTAATCATTTTTAGTGTTTAAGTGTGTTTCAGGGTTCTAAAGATTCATGGTGGGCTCTTCCCTAAAGGAAGATCGTTTTGACTCAAGTTGGTTCATTTCGGGTTCAAGATACAGGATTTTCAAGATCACATATGGAGGAGCCCACTTAAAGACTTTGTAGTCACCTAGAACTTATGTAAGAATTAGTTTGTTAAAGAATGAGGCTGTGTTAAATTGGCTCAAGCAAACACACACATTTTCCAAAATACGGTTTTTATTTTTGGTTTTTGATTTAAGTTCATGCTTTGATTTCTATACATGACTCAAATTTTTATAAATTTTATATCTTGTTTTCATCATGTATACCTACCTTTTCAGCATGATACTTAGTCATATATCCTTACAAAATTAATTTGAAAATTTTCTAAAGTTCAAAGTATTTCCTATAAAAAAAATCTGTTGCAGGTCTGTCGGTCGACCGGGCCGGTCGACCGGTCTATTCCAGGCCTGGCCGGTCGACCGGGCCGGTCGACCGAGCCTTGAGACCAGGGCGTGCATATTTTTGTGCACGTCTGTCGGTCGACCGACCGGAACCACTTTGCTCTCTGTTTCTTGTGGTCGACCGACAGTTCAAAATGAATTTTTCTTTGGCTTCCGGTCGACCGAGTCCAACGGCTAGTTTGCCAATTGGACTGCCGGTCGACAGGCCCGGTCGACCGACACCGCCAGCAGCCATAACGGCTAGTTTTCTGAGATTTTTGTATTGGGATTCGTTGGAGATTTTTGTGTCAGCTAATTCTGAAATCTTGGCAGCTATTTTCTGACCTAATAACCTAGTCCTAATCATATTTTGATCTCCTCTAATCCCTATAAATAGTGGGGATTGGTCTCTTGCAAAATACAAGAAATATACCTAGTTTTCAAGTTTTCAAAAGAAAAAAAAGTTTCAAAAGCTCTCAAATTCTCTAGTGCATTCTTGGCTATTGTTTTTCTGTTGTTTTTTCAAGCAATTTTCATTCACAACTTAGTTTGTTTCTCACTACACTTCTTGAGCCAAAATATCCTCCTCATTCTATAAGGAAGTTATAAAGAGAAGTTTTGTGATCCCTTGTTGATCACTTGGTTACTTGTTCTTCTTGTGTGAGATCCCTCTTCGGTAGAGGATTGTAATTGGTGGAGTTCTATACTCCAGTCTTCGGTAGACCTTGTAATCGTTCCTCGGTAGATATAGTGGAAACCCTTCACGGTGGTGAAGGCGGGGACGTAGAGCGGTGGCTCGAACCTCGAAACAAACCCTTTGTGTTTGCGATTGATTTCTATTCTTTGCTATCCTTTATTGCTTTTCAATTCTAGCTTGTGATATTGCTCTTTATTTCTAACTTGTGTTATATCTTGTGTGCACTTCATCATTGCATCCTTTTCATTCCTTGCTAATTTGTCGATCAATACTCATACAACAAGATTGCAATACGCACCTCAAACTCTTATCTAGAGGAATCACGAGGAAGGAGTTCAGAGCCCTTTACCGGGTATTCGGCTTCTAGTCTTGTTTTGGCGATCGTTGCATCATATATTCATACTTGTTTAAAAAGATCATTAGATTAGCATTAACACCTATTCACCCCTCCTCTAGGTGTTTTCAACCCATGCCCCCAATCTTATAACCATAATTTCCAGAATAATTTCAACTCTTCACAGAGTCAGTGGGGATTCACCTCCCCCGAGTCCAATTTTCAACCAACTTGCTTCCCTATCCACCCTGTCCACAATATTTTCAAGATTCATACTCAGTTCCACCAGTCCAAAATAGAAAACCATCAATTTTGGAAATGAGTATGCGTGAGTCCAAGCAAAAATCACAAAATCTGATGGATTCACAATTTCACCACCAATTCCAAGACAACACTTCATCTTTTCAACAAAATAATGAACCAATCAACTATGAAAAGATGCTTGAAGCCATGACTCAGGATCAAAACGCTCGTAATCACGACATAGATATGATGGTCCAATCTCTACGTTCTCATCGTTTGGCCAGTTCTGATGTCGGTAACCATTCTGTTAGAGCCGAAGAGTCATGTTGTTTTGAAAAACAAATTTCCATTTCAGAATAATCATTTGAACTTGCCCAAACTCCAAATTTTAAAAATGATATTGACAGTTTGGCAAGTTATTCCTTTCCTGAAATAGAACTTGAGAATGAATATGATCCTGAACATCAACTTAGTGATTCAATTCTACTTCCTGATTCAATTATGACTCCAGCGTCTTCACCTGATTTCAATCTTTTTTCCGAGTCAACATTGGATCCTGTGCCAATTCATCATGAATTGAATAACCCATGTTTGATGATCATATTGAACTTGACCAATTTTACACTTTTGAAAGTCCTATTGACAAATTGGCAAGTTCTCATTTTTATGACATTGAACTCAATGAGAAATGCGACCTAGATTCTCAAATCTGTGATCCAGTTCAAATTTTCGAATCAATATTGACTCCTGTTTTGTTACCGGACTTGAGTAATATTTTAGAGTCAGTTTTGATTCCCACACCTATCATTCTTGAACTTGAATCACCAATATTAAGTCACATTCCATTGTTGAAAATAAATGTGGACTTGAGTTTCAACTTCTTGACTTGGACCCACTTCCTGAACCAATTTCGACTCCTAAAACTTTACTTGACTTAAGTCACCTTCCTGAGTCGGTATTAGTTCATGTACTTCCTGAGTCCAAGTCAACCATTCTATCTTTTCACACTCCATTTTGGGGCAAGGCGGTTGACAAATTTGACTCCGAAATTAATTATAGAATTTGGAAATTAGATGGGGTCAAATATTTAATAAAAATCATTCATGCATATATCATTTTAGTGGGTTATATTAGAGAAATTTCTGGTGGGTTCCTTCGAACTCCACGAAAAGTCGATTGGGCCGCATTTCGTGGACCAATCAGACTACCACCGGAACCACCACCTTAAGGTAATATTTTCCTTCCCTTTCTTCTTTTTCATGCATCTATGCATTAATTCATATATTGAGGACAATGCATGAGATAGGTGTGGGGGAGGGTCTAACATAACTTAGGTTTTTCTTTTTATAAAAAAAAATCTTTACTTTTAAAAACTTTTTGAAAATAGAAACAATATTTTGACATATTTTTGTAAGAAATTAAGTCAATTTTAAGGAATAGAAAAATCAAAATTAAGATTTCTTAAATTTGGTCAAAATAAGATTATTTGTTTGATTTTTAGGGTTAGGAAGATAATTTGTCAAAATAATTTAGTCTTGATCTTTACCTTAATGAAATATGCATACTTCATACACATACACACTTAGGGTTCAAAAACAAAGATTCTTATGCCTTATATATATAAAAAAAAGAAAAAAATATTATGAAAGATGAACGAATCTAATTATTGATTATCTAGGTACTTTGGCCTAAGTATGCCATAGTATTTATGCGAAAGATGATTAGATAAGTTTGAGAAAAAAATATATAAAAATCCTCTGATTAAGCTGGGTATTTGTACCTAATAAAGCATAACTATTAACGCCTAAAAGGGGTTCAAATAATAAAATCCTTAGTTTTGTGGCCTTGTTTGCTCGAGTCCTTAAGTCCTTGGGGTGTTTTCTCACCCGGTGCCCTAAGATCGTTTGGTTTAGGAGTCATCGATTAAAAGCTCGTTACATGGGCAGATTAGAAAGCCTAATAGAACTAAGGAATAATATCACAAAAAATATATATATATATATAAATAAGGCATAAGAGTTAGAGTTAATGAACCCTTAGTCAAAATTTTCACGGTCACAAGGTGCATATGACTTAGGGTAAAGTAATAGACTAAATGAGAAGTACAATTTGACTTCTTACTTTGATTGACAACAGATTTTTGAATAGAGACTAAGTTTAGGGATGAAAAATTTGATTTTCCTATAACTTATAGATTACTTAAATCTTACAATTATATTTCAAATATTTTTCTCTTTCAAAATGCTTTTCAAAAATACTAACTCTTTGTTTCTCTTTCTTTATGGATTTTGTGGGTGTAATCCACTGAAAATCCTCACGAGACAAAACTCGTCATCTAGGAGAAACCTAGAGGTTTAACAGCTTATTGCACATACTCAGTGCAATCGCGTGACCTGCGAAAATGGTCTAATAATCCTTAGTATAGTTTAGTTGTTTTGCTCGAGGACGAGCAAAAGATAGGCATGGGGGTGTGATTGGTCACTAATATTGCACATTTAATATCATATTCTCCTACTTTTTATAGAATAAACTCTGCATTTTCCTAATTAAATGTTTAATTTATTTACAGGCCCATTCCTAAAGGAGAGTGAAGAGGAACGAGCTCAAAAGCCCACCAAATCCTGACTTAATTCAGAATAAATTCGAAATTAAGGAATCAGGGCTAAATCTTGGCATATTAGAGAGGTTGACAACCGGTTGAGAAGAATCCTTGAAGCTAGGGATCAAAGGCCATTTCGTCAAAATCCCGGACATAAACTGCAAATCCAGATAAAGATAATTACAAATCAAGAAACCGGGGCTCCACCAACAGGGTGTGGCCACCTGGCCACACCCTGGCCGCGAAAACGCGGCCAACGCCGCGTTTTCGCGGCTCTATTGGGGAGTTAGGAGGAGCGTTTGCTCCCCCTATCTTCATATGATCCTGTAGGTTGGGTTTTGTCTATAAATGCTGGGATTTTCAGAGCCTCCAGGGGACGACCATGCAGAGATAGGATTTAGTCCACTTTTCCATTTTTTAGTGTAGGTTTTGTTTTTCTTTTCATGTAATTTTAGTTTTAATTTATGTAAATCAGAGGAGATCAGAGTTTCATAGGAGAACGAAAACGAAACTTGTACTGAGAGTGACACCGGTGTAAGGTTTCTTTCTTTTCTTTTATTGTTATGAAATCGAATCTGTATTTTCCTTTTTATGTACTTCATTTTAGTGTTCTTCTTTTTCTTCTTTTCTACTTCACTCATTCTTGTACCAATTGCTCTCCAAGTGAGTCTAATAGCATCGAAAGAATCTTGCCTTTGCGAGTGCCACCGATAGCTCATAACGATGGATTTGAGTCTCTCTGTATCATTTCATGCTTGTTTTGTCTTGATGATGTAATGTGAAAGAGACAATAATCAACTCTTATGGACTATGCGCTGATTGACTCCACTTTAAGATAATATCGTCGCCAAAGATTCAAGGTAAGCTTTTGGTCAAAAGGAGGTAAGTAATTATTTTTAATTTTTCTTTCTTTTCTTGTAACTTTTAGTTTAGATCACCACCACCACATCTTCCAAATCTTTTCACTCTTTTTTAATTTATTTGTACATAGTCATTTTCTGATTTTCTCCACCTTCTCATTCTACCACTTTCTTCTACACTTAACTTTAACCTAACTCTTTTTCATTTTCATTTCTTAAAATAAAGAAGAACCTTCATTTTTCTTCACAAAGATTTCAATACAAACCTTGAACGCTTCTATCGCTAACTCTCCTTGTGGATCACGACCCGCATAGCCACTTGCTATCGCGGTAGAATTGAGCACTTGCACATCTCTATTTTGAAGTTCTGAAATACTGTATTTTTGTGCAGGTTCAAGCTCAATCACCGGGTTGGTGATATCTGAGTCAAAAGAGGTCGAGGTAAAATATGAATTCATATTAAAGTTGAAAAAATTGTGGTTATAATCTGTTTTCACAAAAATGATAAAAACAAAAACAAACAAAAAAACAAAAATAAACAAAAATCAAGTTTATGTTAGGGTAGACCTTAGACCTAGATGACTCCTAACTGGTTAACTGTCCAGAAGAGGTATATTGTCGTAGCCTGACCACAGGTTAATCGGCCAGGTAGGGACAAAATGCAGTGAGAGGTATCCGTGCAGAGCAATGGGCCTTAATTACACCAAACAACTGGTATTTGAGGATCTTGTCTCTTAATCCCTAATCTTGACATCGATTTGCTCTGAGTCACACTCTAGCAACTTCATCCTGAGGTCAATCTCCTATTGAGCCCGAGATGTCCCTAAGGCCAACATCTACTCAATTTTAAGTTAGGAGTGGGTTAGTGAGTGAGAAGATGATTTTTGAGCTTAAAAAGTGTAATAACTCCACCCACCTTATCTTGTTTATAGGTTTAGCCATTAGATCGTTTTAGTGCAAGTGTACAAATATTCAACAAAAAGTAACACTAAAGCAGTATTTCATACAACGATGTTCCCTATACTAAATGCTATGCACACATACTTTGGCTCTAGTACTCTTCAACAGTAATGAAAATGCAACAAAAATAAACAAATTGTTCTAAATGCAATGTTTTAACCATTTTTTTGAAATTACAAACAACGTTTTACTATTGAGATAGAAACAGTGAACAATGTTAAATAATAAGGAAAACTAATAGCAACAAAACTTATATTTTACAAAGCAGAAACCCTGAAAAAATTCATCAGTAGTCAACTGGATGCCGTGCAAACGCGACTTTTGTCGCGTTTCTGCGGCAAACTAAGGAAAACTAATAGCAACAAAACTTATATTTTACAAAGCAGAAACCCTGAAAAAAATTCATCAGTAGTCAACTGGAATGCCGTGCAAACGCGGCTTTTGCCGCGTTTTCGCGGCAAACTAGTGATTCCCTGTGCTTTTCTTTCTTGAGCAGGGGCGTAGGGCTGTTATGTAACTTTGCAGCTTATAGTTTCTAAAATTTGACCCTGCACACAAAGCAAAGAAGAAAAATTAATCATTAGTAAATTAAAAAAGATTTACCGCCCCTCCCGGTAATGACGCCTAAATTTGATCGAGGCGAAACATGCACATAAAAACAGAGTTTAGAATTGATAGATTAAGAAGTGCTAGGTTCATCAATACTGCCTCTATAACAAGTGGTTATGCGTGTCGTGATCCACAAGAAGAGATTGCGATGAAAGCGTTTCAATAATTTTTCTAAACTTACTAAATACTGATTAAAGATTTCTTCTTAGTTTTGAAAAAGAAAAAGAAAATATATGTTAACTTAGAAGATGAGTAAAAATAAAAAAAAAAGATGATAGAATTGAAAAGAAAAGAAACAGGAGAACTAAGAGAAAGAATCAAAAGAAATAAGAAGAATTATTGGTTTGTTAAAGTGTTTCTAAACTAAGAAATTAAAAGAAAGAAAGGACATATATAAACATGTACTTACCTCTTATATTGATTATCATACCTTGGATCGTTGGCGAATGTTTAACTTAACTCAGAGGCGATGAACACATATCAATAAGATCAGATTTAGTCTCCGTTCACATTACATCATCACAACTTCTAAGAGCAAGTATGAAATGATATGAACATTAAAAAAGAGGAGGCAAGGCGATTTCGATACTACTAGATTCACCTGGATATATAATCAAACACAAAAGCTAAAGTAAAAATAAGAAGAAAGGTAAACTTTTGATTATATTGAAAAATGATAAAAGAAAGGAAATAAAATTATATTGATATTACTTCTCAATATAATCCTCTCTCTTTTTAACTTGAATATTTTCTCTAATCTAAGTTTACAAAGAAAGAGAAAATTACATAAACAAAAGCAAAATCCTTAGTTAAACAAGAATTAAAAATCTAATCCTAGCTCTTTACTGGAGTGGTGACCGTTTGCCTTCTGATTGTGCACTCGTTGGAGTCAAGCTCGGTGGATCACGTTTGGACCAAGTTAACTTGGAGACGGAGCTCTACAAGAAGACTTCGGTACAGTGTTTAGTTTATAGTTTAGATCTATTTGTTAAAGATTAGATAGTGTGGTATGCTCAAGTTCACAACACACACACTTGTTTAAGTTTCATGTTTTGGTTTTCGGTTTAACCGATCTTAGTTTTCATGAATAGATAGAATCAACATGTTTACATGGTTTAATGTATATTGGATTTGTTCTATATACATCTATGCTTCAACTATTTAAACAAACTTAGTTTGATAGTCTATTTCATGAGTTTGGAGTTTTAGTATTTTTAACAAAACTTATTTGTGGATTTATTGTCAAAAACATTGATATATATCTTTATATGTATTGGATTATATCCATATATTATATGCCTAAAAGTTGTTTCAATATCATGTTTTTGTATTTAGATGAGTTTTGGACAAAACGATTTTCCATTTCAAAAATCCTAGTTTTGGAAAATACGAGTTTGGTTTTTGGCAAGTTTTCCAAGTCAAAAAAATGGTTCAAATAGTTTTTAATATGTGTTGGATTTTTTCACACATGTTTGTATATCAAAGTATTATAATGAAACTATTTTTTTGGATTTTTAGAGATTTTATGGGATTTATTTGGTAATTAAAAACCTAGTTTTTAAATCCTTTATTCAGTCTGCCAGGCTCTTACGGTTGACCGACCGGTCGATCGGACCAGGAGCCGGTCGACCGAAACGGTCGACCGGATGTGCACAAGACGTGCACAAGGCCATATCAGTTGGCCGGTCGACCGACTGAAGGCAACCCACTCTCGGGTTGTCTCGGTCGACCGGGTAGGTCGACCGGCAAGAGAGCTGCTGCTCTCTGGTTTTGGGCACGGTCGATCGGCAGGCTCAACGGTCAATTTTTTGACCGTTGGCCGGTCGAATGGAAGGTCATTATTGACCTGTCTGCTGCCAACGGGCAGATTCTTTTGGGGGATTATAAATACCCCATTTCAAGAGCGTTTTAGGGACAACTTTTAAGAGCAAAATTTCTCCTATTCAAAAGTGTTTTACACAAGTTTTCAAAAGAGTTTTAGAGCCAAAAGATCTATCTTTATTTTATTTTAAAAGGGTTGAAAAATTTAAGAAAAAGAAAAATCTTTGGGATTGATTTTTTATCTTCATTTTAATCTTATTCTAGTTGCTTTCCCAATAGTTTTTCTTTGAGTTTTTATTTCCAAACTCTTTGTTTTCCACACTTGAGCTATCTTGCTATCCTATCTATATGAACTTTATTTTGTGAAAAAATTGGTTTGTGGTTGTGGAAACCACCAAGTTGTAGACCCTCCTTTATTTGTGTTATCCCTCTAGTGAGAGGTGATTGTGGGTATCCCTCTAGTGAGAGGTTGATAGTGGAGGTTGTGTTGGTATCCCTCTTAGTGAAGAGGTGGATTGTGTTTTTAGTGGCTTTGTGCCTATCCCTCATTTGTGAGGTTGATTTTGTGGTGGCTTTGTGCCTAGGCTCTAAGTGTAGAGGTTGTGTTTGTAATTGAGAGAGGAGTTGTATACTCCCGATTGTATTGCCCCAAATTCTCAGTGGAGGTTCCCTGTGTGGGAGTCCTGTGTGAACAAGTTAGTGGAAATCCTTCTGTGTGAAGGCGGGGACGTAGAGCTGTGTGCTCGAACCTCGAAACAAATCTCGGTGTTTGCGTTTGATCCATTGACTCTTACTCTCTCTCTTTTACATTGAACATTGCATCATATTGCCATTTCATATATATGATTGTATTGTTTGTGTGTGCCTCACTTGTGTCTAACCACGAGAGCTTCATATAGCACCTCAACTCTTATTCAGAGGAATCAAGAGGAGTTAGTCCAGAGCCCTTCACCGGGAATTCGGTTACACTCATTGGTTACATTAAGTGTGTTGTCATTTAAGTTTTAATTTTCGCATTTTGTTCATTAGATTAGCCGTACACCTATTCACCCCCTCTAGGTGTACTTACATTTATAATTGAAACTGGAAGGGGAGAATATGTGAGAAAATAAGACCACAGACGCTGGTCCAACGACCAGCATCTGGCTGCAGATCCACGACAAAGATCTGGCCGTTAGACCAGATCTTTGGCTGCATGGATCATTGTTGTTTGGATACTCCTATTTTCTGACAGGATATCCTTTTGAGCTCCGAATTTAACAATATTCCCGTTGATCTTCAAGCTAACCAAATCGAATAAAATTCAATTTTAACTGGTTTTATTTAGTATTATCTTCTTTGATACATTCTGATTTTCAGCTAGAACTACGCTTGTCCCCCTAAATCTTTTGAATATTTGTCCCAGTCCTTGATTTTGATTTAAACTCATTTAAATCTGAATTTAATTGAAATTTTAGGCTCATTTCTCTTTCACTATTAAACAAGGCCTGCACAACATTAAATAAAAAGAGAGTTAAATTAGCAGACTTTATTAAAAGATAAGTGTAGGAATATACTAATAAATAATGCAATATACGTGGACGATCACTCTTAAGGACAGATATTGACACACTCCGGCAGTCGTCACGGCAATTGCTCCATAATCTAATTACAATATTGCCTGTTATTATATAGATAACGACTTGTCTAATTCGACAAGTAATTGATAAATGATTATTTTAGATTTTGATTTGATAAATTTTATGCATTATTGTCATCGTTTCCTTTTATAAAAGTAGTGATGAAATTCATATCACATCATCACGATTACCTGATTCTAGTTTTCAAAAGGAGGGATTTCGTTTCAGCCACCTTTGTCGAACCGTAATTAGGAAAAAATTCACCCACAAAATTTAATTCGCTTCATTCACCTCCTTTTTTAAAGAAAGGGCGCGCACCCGCGTATGAAGCGCAGAAGTGCTACCGAGGGTCGGACGCCAACGTGTCGAGCGTAAAAGCACTGTTGAGCATGCTTTAGAATGATGAAAAAGACTTAAATGTCCCCTGCAGTATTAAGCTGAGGACTGTGTGATCATAATCACAGTCCTCACAAAAATATTATATTTCTGAGTCTTTTTTTGACTGCGACCATCATCACAGCTATTTTTGAGTCTTTATTAGAACAGTAACCATGATCGCTGTTCTCATAAAAATATCATATTTCTGAGTCTAAGAGAAAGTATGAAATGATATGAACATTAAAAAAGAGGAGGCAAGGCGATTTCGATACTACTGGATTCACTTGGATATATAATCAAACACAAAAGATAAAGTAAATATAAGAAGAAAGGTAAACTTTTGATTATATTGAAAAATGATGAAAGAAAGGAAATAAAATTACATTGATATCACTTTTCAATATAATCCTCTCTCTTTTTAACATGAATATTTTCTCTAATCTAAGTTTACAAATTAATAGAAAATTACATAAATAAAAACAAAATCCTTAGTTAAACTAGAATTAAAAATCTAATCCTAGCTCTTTACTGGAGTGGTGACCGTTTATCTTCTGATTGTGCAGTATTTATAACTGAAACTAGAAGGGGAGAATATGTGAGAAAATAAGACCACAGACGCTGGCCCAACGGCTAGCATCTGGCTGCGGATCCGCGATAAAGATCTGGCCGTTGGGCCAGATCTTTGGCTGCATGGATCATTGTTGTTTGGATACTCCTATTTTCTGATAGAATATCCTTTTGAGTTCCGAATTTGAAAATATCCCCGTTGATCTTCAAGCTAACCAAATCGATTCATATAAAATTCAATTTTAACTGGTTTTATTTGGTATTATCTTTTTGATACATTCTGATTTTCAGCTAGAACTACGTTTATCCCCCTAAATTTTCTAAATATTTGTCTCAATCCTTGATTTTAATTTAAATTCATTTAAATCTGAATTTAATTGGGCTTTTGGGCTTATTTTCTCTCTTTCACCATTAAACAAGGCCTGCACAACATTAAATAAAAAGAGAGTTAAATTAGCACACTTTATTAGTATAAGAATGTGCTAATAAATAATGTAATATATGTGTACGATCACTCTCAAGGACAGATATCGACACACTTCGGCGGTCGTCACTACAATTGCTACATAATCTAATTACAATATTGCCTGTTATTATATAGCTAAAGACTTGCCTAATTCAACGAGTAATTGATAAATCATTATCTTTCTTAGATTTTGATTTGATAAATTATATGCATTGTTGTCATCGTTTCGTTTTTTAGAAGTAGTAACGAAATTCATATCATATCATCACGATTACCTGATTCTAGTTTTCAAAAGGGGGATTTCGTTTCAGCCACTTTTGTCAAATCGTAATTAGGAAAAAATTACTCACAAAATTTAATTCGCTTTATTCATCTCTTTTTTAAAGAAAGGGCGTGCGCCCACATGTCATGCGCAGAAGTGCTACTGAGGGTCCCACGCTAACGTGTCGAGCGTAGAAGCACTGTTGAGCATGCTTTAGAATAATGAAAAAGACTTAAATGACCCCCGCAGTATTAAGCTGAGAATTGTGACCATAATCACAGTCCTCATAAAAATGTCATATTTCTGAGTCTTTATTGGACTGCGACCATCATCACAGATATTTTTGAGTTTTTATTAGAACAGTTACCATGATCACAATCCTCATAAAAATGTCATATTTTTGAGTCTTTATTGGACTGCGACCATCATCACAGTCCTCTTTATTATGACTGCGACTATAATCGCAGTCCTCATAAGAATGTCTTATTTTTAGATCTGACTCTCTCCCTGCTATGTGATCTATTCGATTCGATCCCCTCTATTGTCTCGAGATCGAGATCGAATAATCCATGATGCTGAAGCCGCTGGCGGTGAGACTCGTCTGCAATGGGAAATAAACTTCATTCATGCTAAGCGGCGAAGAATAACGTTTGCATATGAGAAAAGGATAAAAAAGAACCAAAATTATATGAGAAGAAAGATCCGATCTATCTGATTGCTTTTTAGTAACGTGGATAAGGCTGAGGCCAAATAAATTATGAAGATATGTTTTTTCCTAATTATGTTAAGAAATAGGTGGTTGTAGCCAATTTTTCCATTTAAAAAATCAATGATTGTATTTTCGCAAAAAATTGGTTTCATATATAAATTTTGAGGGAAAAGAAACAGTGTAGCACATCATAATCAAAGAGAATCCGATGGATTCAACCCTGTCGTTTCATCTTTTAGATTTGATAGATTAATCATCGTTTCCTTTTATAAATAGGATTGATAAACTAATATCTTATTACCTCTTTATCTCATTCTAGTTTCTAAAACGCCAATGGTTCTATCCTATAATCTATTACCAATAAAAAATATTTTGAGGATTTTGTTTAAAGAAAAAGAATGTTTTAAGGGAAAGGAAGTATAACGCGTAGTCAGTTAAAGAGGAGTTTGAGGTCCAACCCGAAAACTCCACTATTAAACTACGTGCGCGCGCGCCGTATAAAGTACGAAGCTTCGATTTATTAGCCAGATCCGACCCGTTAACAGGCAATCCCTCTCAATCTTCTACTCAACTTCTCTCGAATCGAGGACTCCGGCTAGGGGTACCACCGGATACGGATTATCCGCGGATATCCGCATCCGAATCCGCCTCCAATCCGGATACGGATATCATTTTTTCACATCCGTCAATATTCGTATTCGTATCCGGTAGATATACGGATATGGTAAAAGTAATATCTTATTCGTATCCGATCCGATATCCGAATGTTGCGTGCTTCATAATGATATCGGTATGGAGAAGACTATTCTTCAATGGAATAAGGTATTAAATTTTGATATTTTGAGTTGGTGAAAAAGTAATAGTGAAAAGTATTCAATTCTTGCAAGAGCACTACATGATATTTTGAGTACTTCGACATCAACCATGTCATCCGAATCGGTATTTAGCACCGAAGGACGAGTAATCTATTGTTATAGAAGTTAAATGACAATGAATACGATGAATGTATTGATATGTACACAATAATATCATAGTATGTATCACATTTAATATTGTAGTAGATGTGATAAAAAGTAATATAAGTATTTCTTTTTAATTTATCATTAACCATATCCATTTTTAACATATCCGATTAGTATCCGCATCCGATCCGCTAATATCCGATTTATATCTGATATCCGATTTTGGCGGATACGGATATCATTTTTCCACATCCGCCAATATCCGTATCCGTATCCGTATCCGAAGGTTGGGTGCGGATATGGATATGGTAGAGGTAATATCCGATCCGTATCCGATCCGATGGCACCCCTCACCCCTAACCCCGGCGCCTCTCCTCTTTCTTCCTCAATTTTTTTTCTCATTTTTTATGAGAAAACCTCATTTGAGTAATCGACTCTACTTTGCTTCCTGCGTTTTGTAACAAAGATCTGGCCATGGTGGATCGAAGTTCGTGTGAAAATGCACCGACATCGGCAATATCGATGTAGCTTGCTGGGTGTTCGACGAAAGTCCTCAGAGAGAGAGAGAGAGAGAGAGAGACGTTTTTCTGTGGACTGTCATGATCAGAGACTACGCCAGTGCTGGCCGTCAAACTGAAAGCATTCAGTATTCACGACAGAATACAGTCAGCGGTGGATTCGTGGATTCAGGATTTCAAAGATAGGGGCACAAAATGACGCGCAGATTCGACGATTTCAGCGCAAAAAATGATGTTGACGGCGTCCCAATAAGAGCTAATGAACCCCGGTTGGGTCTCAAAGACCAGACCCTTTACTATTTTTGTAATTCTATTGCTTCCCAAAAATTTGACATACATTGGGTCGATTAAATTCATTTCTGTTCAAAATATGAATCACACTCTTATGTCTTAATCAACCTTTCAAAAAAAAAAAACTTGTTTATAATCAAAAAAAAAAAAATCAAAACAACATAGTTTTGATCTCGGATTTGAAACCAACAGTCAGATGGATACTTTAATAAATTCCCTAAATGAATGCATGTAATCATCATTCTTAATTTTATTTGCAAATTAAACTTTAAATCCACCACAATAGGAGAAAATAAAAAAGTATTAACTATATATTAACATTGGCCGACCTGTGCCTATTTCCTTTCTTCTTGCACCAGTATGAATAAATTGTACTTGTAGTTTGGTTAAGTCAGATATATTTGGATCTCAAAAACTATGGTGGCATAATCAATCTAACTCAAATATTTTTGAAAATCAATCGTGGTGATCGTACTGGACTCCAGATTATCGCTTGATGCAAAATTATTAACTATATATTAAACTTTTTCATTATATGAAATTAACTATAATTTGTTTTTGTAGTAGTAGAATGAAGGGGGAGGCTAAGAATGAAAGCTTCATAACGAGTCACAAACAATGCAAAATGACCATTCACATGTGTTTCTGCAAATAAATGAAATGCATTGAATAGAATACGCGCACACACAATTCATATACACAACTTGTGAGTCTACATTAAAACAATCACAGGTTTAAGACTCGAACAACATTCTGCTGCGTACTTGTCTCTCAAACGTGTTGTAGTTTATTTTTGAAATCATTACAATTAAAGAGTATTTGTAGTGAATTCAAAATGAATATTAAGAAATTTCTTCTAATAACTAAAAAAAAAAAATGAAAGAAAAGAACCATACGTGAACTAGCATGATTTAGATATTACTCCAAGCAACACTTACTTAAATCCCATGAAGTTGAGTTGAAAAATTTACAACCACGTCATCAAATGAAAATTATTGAAGAAGATCACGTAAATATAGATAAGTATAAACATTAGTGTCCAATGGAACGACCATTACAAATGATGTGATGAGCTCAGTAGGATTATTGAGCTTGTTATATCTATATCCACTCCTATCATTTATCTAACAAAGCGTTGAGTGCATCTATCAACATTTCCTAGAATAATAGACCATAACACATATTTTTGGCGCATGATATCCAAACGTAATCTCAATGGAAGCTACGAACGCATTGTAGAAAATCATATATGTCACGTCCCGCTTCTCAAAATACGTGAAAATGGAGATGCGGCGAGAGTCGACGTATATACGCGAGAAAAAAACCCCACGTATACACGCTAAGCCTAAAGTAACCTAAACAAGTTATAAATCTAAGTCATAATAATCAACGATCACTGCAATAATACATATAATGACTACACATGATCTCAGATGAAATAAAGACTGGAATAGAACTTAAGTGTGACATACAAGAATCAAAGAATAATAGCAGGAATAAAGGAATAAAAAGAGGCAAGAATGCCAAAATCAAAAGAGAGAAACTCCAACTCCTCGCGAAGCGTACGAACTCAACGAACACCTGAACAATATAAGAAGATGTCCAAAATCCTGAACGTGCGAATTCACGGTCGTCAGAAGCGACCTAATGAGTATGTGTGTAAAGGGAAAGATGTTCGTGAATAATAACAATGTAAGTAATAACAACATGATAAATGAAACAAAAGATAATAGAATAATCAATATTAAGAACAAAGTTATGAACGATATATAACTAATATCACGATAAAAGGAAACAACTAATGTTAAGATATGTAACCTAGCATATGTCAATAGTCTGGTATACAATCCGGTCATGTGTATAATCATATATCTATTAAAATTTATATATATATATACAGTCAGATGATTGCGGTTAGTCACAATACACTATAAACAGTTTACTATTATTTATTATGTAAGCGAACACCAATTGCCACATGTAATAGACGCATTCCATACTAAGCCTATCACACATGTCAATCGAGATCCTAAGTTATTGAAACTGATTGGTTGGAGACATTGTCCATACTTTAGGTGAGTCCCGTACATACTCGGATTACGACCTCAATTTCTTGGCGCTGAATCAGGCCTTACCGCTAGGTACTCAGTAACAGTGACAATAATATCACTGTGAAAACAGTAGTGTTGGCCCAAAGGCCCATCACTCTAGTTTTGATGATGATCAACTCATGTAGTTATGTTTACTAATGATCTTGTGTTTAATTAGTGACAGATTTATGATCAAGATCATAGTAGGTGCATAGCTTCAACAAAGGATTTGAAGTCAAGTTTTGGAGCTAGCACGGTTTGATTCAAGGGCTTGAGCATCAAGATCACATCAAGTACTCAAAAGGAGTCTAGCTCTATGGATTGTGTTTGGACCAAGTCTAGAAGATGAGAAGGCTTCAAGTGAAGACTTCAAGAAGATGAAGACTTGTGTCTACGTATAAGATTTTTGTTTTTAAATAAAATGTAAAAGATAGAGTAGTTGGTGGATTGCTCAAGTACATATACACACACTCTCTTGATAGTTTTATTTTTACAAAAGATTTTTACTTTGGAAAAATACTTTTTGGTTTTTGAAATTTCTTATATGCATGTCTTTTATCCAAAACCATGTTTAGAGCTTAATGTCAAAACATAGATATCTTATTGTGTAGTGGATCATATCCATACACACTATGCTTTAATGAATTCAAAATATCTTGTTTTTGTATTTTGTGAAGTTTTGGAAAACAAGTTTTAGAAAAATCAAGTTTGGAAAATACTATTTTTCATTTGAGCCATATTTTCCAAGTTACAAAAATGGTTCAAAACATTTGTACCATGCCTTGATTTTGTGCAAGCATGTTTGTTTATCAAAGTATATTGAAAAAACTATTTTTGTATATTTTCAGTATTTTATGGGATTTTAAGTGAGCCAAAAAGACCAAGTTTTTAATCCCTAGATTTTTTATCCCAGGCTTCAGCCAGTCGACTAGTCGACCGACCAAGTCGACTAGGGCTGGAGTCGGTCGACCGACTCGGTCGACCGACGTGCACAGACGTGCACGCCAGCTCTGCAGGATGGCCGGCCGACCGACCCGGTCGACCGTCCAGAGAGCTCTGCTCTCTGGAAAGGCCCCGGCCGACCGTGCGGTCGACCGGACAGAGAGATTGCTCTGTATCCTGGCTCGGTCGACCGGCCGGTCGACCGATGGCTCAAACGGTCTGAAATATGACCGTTGGCCGGTTGGCCGGACGGTCGACCGACAGGCCTGACAGACCCCAACGGCTAGTTTTTCTGAGCCTATAAATTTGGAAGTTTGGCCATTGTTTTTCAACAAGATTTCTAGTGGGTTTTAAGCCAGTTTTTCCTACTTCATTAAAAGAGTTTTTCTCACTAAATTGAGACCTAATACTTCCAATCAAAAGGGGAGTTTTTATCAAGAGTGTTAAAAGAGATTCTTTGAGTTTTCCTCCCCATCTCTTTCCTTGTTTTCTCACACATACACTTGAGCTATCCATTGCTATTTATCCTATAGGAGTGTTGTAGTGAGATTGTTTTTAGGTGATCAAAGTGTTGTGATCACAAAGACTTCTTCTTTGTTTTTTGAGGAGGCGGACAAGTGTGTTCGCGTTGTTTCGAGTTCGGGTGCGAACTTGTTGTTTGAGGTACGGCCTCGGCGAGCCGGTGGGCTTGCGGTGTGTACGGACTAGGGAGTCCGAGAGCTTGTAGGTGTTGCGGCACCGGGTGATCCATTGGGATCGATTATAGTGGAAATCTTTCGTGTGTCGAAGGCGGGGATGTAGAGCAAGTGTGCTCGAATTCGAAACAAATCCCTTGTGTTTGCGATTGCTCACTCTCTCTCTCTCTCTCTCTCTCTCTCTCTCTCTCTCTCTCTGTCTCTTATTTATATCTTGCATGCTATTACTTGTCTTATCTTTACATGCATGATAAATTTGTGTGCTTAATTGTTATACTTGCTTGGGTTTGTTTGCTAACACTTGTATTCAACCAAGAGAGCCAACGCGGCACCTCAACCCATTCAAGGGGAATCTAGAGGAGTTTGTCCAGAGCCCTTCACGGGGAATTCGGTAACACTCTTGTGTTATACGTGGTGTTTAGTTTAAATAGTTTGTTTAGGTCATAATAGTTTTTTCTTCCGCATTATTTGGCATCAAGTGACCATTAGATTTGCCATCACCTATTCACCCCCCTCTAGGTGAACTTACAATTGGTATCAGAGCCAAGTGCTTTGAATTTGGGTCTCACAACCTAGAGTTAAAGATCCTCATTTTAGGCTAATCACTATTTTTGTACACACACCATGGATTTCATGTCACCTCCCACTTTTGATATTCTTAACATCCATATATGAAAGTTGAAGATGTCTATGTACCTCAAGGCCCTAGGCATTTGTAACGCCCCGATCCTGCGGGTACGGAGACGTCACTGCAACGTATATACGCAAGTCAGAAACACCCTCACGTATATACGCTAAGCATCAGTACAAGCAAGAATCAGAGTACGGAAGCAAGTGGTGCATTATACATTCCAACACATGAGTACAATTACAGAGTTATCACCAGATGTGATAAATATTACAATAATATTACATCACCAGAATGGCGCAATTGCGAGATTACAAGCAGATGTACATGGATGAATAGTACAAAAGAGTACTCACGAGTTTACTAAAGGAAAACTCGAGAGGCACACAGGGGGCCTGGAAGGATGGAGCTCTGAACGGTCTGCTGGAGATCCACGCTACCGCTACGCCACTCTGATCAGCAACAGGGAGAATCCACGCACTTCAATCTCCATGACCTGGACATGAGAATCCAGGGGAGTCAGATGAAACTCCCCAGGCGAGTGGTGATACAAAAGCCAAGTGGCGAGCAAGGGCAAGTATATGTAAAGCAATAAGACCAATAAAGCCGAGGACGAGCAAATCTGATTGTATGGTTTCAGATCACGGCTCCATAAGACTAGTACGTCGAAAGAATAATCCAAACAAGGAAACCCTCATCTATATACCTTTATCTTATGTCACCATAATCTAAGCACATACAATCCGACTGCACTCAGGGCATGATAAGATAATGAACAGGAGGCAAGTGGATACAAGGAGTAAAGCAGGGCATGAGCAGTTAATATAATAGTACTCATAAAACCGAAAATCCGAGGTAAAATCCAGGACAAGCAAATATGATAAGGCATATCACAGATTCATAGCCGTTTAAGCTGCAGGCTTCAGTATGCGTCCCATTCCACATACCTCTACTTACAACTTAAAGAGCCGGTTATTAGACACTTTATTATTACTCGTCTTACCCTGATATCTAGCTATGTGAACTAGCGTCCCAGCACACATAGATCCATATCCGAGTAAAGCAAGGTTGTTATTGGAAACCAGCGGGGGTATCAACGAACTATGTTTACAGTGGGTCCCGTGCATACCCGGGACCACGGCCCAGGATTGTTCCGTTGCTTGGTGACGGAACCTGCCGCAAGGCTAACAGGAGGGACTTATGTATGCCCTTATCATGATTCAGGAGGAGGGAGCCAGCACTCCCCTCGGTCGCCTGGAGGCCCACAGGTCAGACCGGAAGTTTTAGTTGCACAACATGCCTAATACCACTGTAAACACGAACACATATTGATAGCCGCATGTTTCCCCCGACCCGATGCAAGTTGTTCCTTTTATGATTTATTAGGTTAATTATCAATTTACGGGAATAACAGGAACAGGACATGATCAGGAATTCAGGAGTTCAGGTCACTGTATATAATACAGGATAACAGGTCACTGATCATGATACAGGATATCAGGTCACTGTACATAGTACAGGATAACAAGGCAGGGTTCCCGTAAATGTGATAATCACAGGTCAAGTATATCATGCTGGGTGTCAAGTGATAGCATGACAGGATGATGATATTAGACAGGTAACCAGTCATGTCAAGAGATTGATATAAATCCGGTGGCAAGTCATGTCATAACAAG
The DNA here is from genome assembly GCA_038442645.1 of Agave tequilana. Lineage (NCBI taxonomy): Eukaryota > Viridiplantae > Streptophyta > Magnoliopsida > Asparagales > Asparagaceae > Agave > Agave tequilana. The sequence continues at coordinate 26,226 of JAVJIF010026751.1, read as the reverse complement.
GGGTCTTGCCAAGTAGTAGCATGTCAGGTGTTAGATGATAATACATCAGTTGTCAGGTGATATACATGTGTTAAAAGTAATATGAAAACGACAAGTAGTATAGACAGGTGTCAGGCATGAAGTAATGGCATGGGGTAGAATAGTAGCTGAGCACAAACAAGCGGAGCTGAGCAAGCTGGAAGTACAGACAGCAAATAGTATTTAACACTGGAGCGTCTGGCGAGGTTACCGGGACGACTCGACTGAAGTACGAGCGGTAAATCCGGCAGCAACTCGCCTAGACGAATCTAGTGGTAAAGCGCTGAACGCTGATCATGATAACCAGGCGTAGCTGAACAAGCTGGAGGCACAGGCAGCGAACAGGGTTTAGACACTAATGCGCTCTGCGAGGTTACCGGGATACTCGGATTAAGATACGAGTAGAGAATCCGGCAGCAACTCGCCTAGACGAATTTAGTGAATAAAGCACCGAGCGCTAAGCATGCTCACCAGGCGGAGCTGAGAAACCTGACGATCCCAATCACGCCTCTTCCGAGACAGTGAGGGACCGGAGGCTGAACTGAGAGACCTGCCGGTCCCAATCACCTCTCTTTCGAGATAGTGAGTGACCGGAGGTTGAAGGGGTCCGGAATCCAAGTATGGTATAAGGCAGTACAATACATCACAGGCATGGTATGAGTACAAGAAGTAAACTACCCTAGTACAAGCATTCGTCACAGGGCAATACATGTCCAGAGATTGGCACTCGGCCATACACAGATACAGGGACTCAGCCCAATACAAAATACATGGAAACATAGAATAAAATACATGTCGACCCGACGAAGCGGGGAAACCCAAATGGAGGCGAGAGCGAGAACACTCGCCCAACCAATAAAATAGGAAAGCAAGAGGATAGCGAGATTACTCGCCTAAAATATGGTGAAATCTCTGATATCCGGAATCCAGGAGATCAACGCTTCAATGCGTTAGAGAGAAGGTAATAGGTAGAGGGGGGGATCAGGAGAGAGAGAATAAGAGAGAGAAAGAGGAGAGAAGGTGACATCCATCAAGTGATAAGCCATGTAATAGCCATATACATAATAATGTTCATGTACAAAGAAGGAATCAACAATAGTCAACAGCCAAGATTAGTCGACTAGGGGTAATAATTAGTCGACTAATAGGGGAGTTAGTCGACTGATAGGCTGCGTTTCAGAAAAAGGCTGGCGTTTCAAGAATGGCGTTTCAGGATGGGTTAGTCGACTAGGAACAGGGGTTAGTCGACTAGTCTGCTGCGTTTCGCAAAACGGCGTCTCACGAAGTCGCGTTTCATAGGTCCGCGTCTTGCCACAAGTCCGCGTCTCATGAATCCGCGTTTCATAAGTCCGCGTCTCACCAGAAAGAGTTAGCCAATTAGGAATGAAAGAGCAGGTCGCGTTTCAAGAAAGAGCGCGTTTCTCAAGGTCGCGTCTCACATGGTCGCGTCCCACAAGGCCGCGTTTCCAAGAGGCACGTTTCCCAGATTCGCGTTTCCAAGATTCGCGTCTCAGGAAAGTTAGTCGACTAGGGAGAAGGATCAGTCGACTAGAAGGTTGCGTTTCAGAATATCAAGGCAGCGTTTCACAGGATTAGTCGACTGGGAAGGAGGGCTAGTCGACTAATAAGGGAAGTTAGTCGACTAATGACCAAGTCAAGTCGACTAACAGAGTGCAAATCAGGGAGCAGGATCCTGTTAAGTGCTGAGTTCACTGATATGAAATTGCAAGGGCTCTGATGAGTCATCCAAGTCTTGGAGAGTGAAGTTACTCGTCCAAAAACGCCATCTAGAAGCAGGGAAAAAACACAAGTGAAGGAGATGGGTCCTTGGTTGAGTTGTCGTTAACTATCACCAAAACGATCACCGGAATAATCGCGAACGATTATTGGAAGATCCACGGCGATGTCTCCAACGAAGAGAAGCTCGGCCCCAATCCAAAAGGAGTGGCCGGCCCCCAGAGTCATGCAGGTGATGAAGAAGAACACGGCCCCCAATCCGAAGGAGTCGGCCGGTCTTTACCAGAGAAGGAAGGAGATGGTGATAGTGATGATGCTTGGTTCACTGCTGCAAGAAATGGAGGAGAAGATGAAGGGAAATGGTGGAGAACAAGTTGGCCAAAGGAGGGAGCATCAAGGCTGCGTTTGCTGCCTTTGCTCTCTGGAAACAAAGAGGAAGAAGAGAGAAAGAAGAAAAATGAATGGAAAGAGAGGGAGGGGGTATTTATAGGCAAAGGAGCAATAATGGCAAGTTTGACTTTGGGGATGCCAAGTGAGACTTGTTCTCCCCACTCAAACGCAGCCCACAAAAGCAAGATGGCGTTTAGGCCAAAATTAGCCTAACGCGGGAATAAATGCGGCGTTTCAAGGGAGAAGCAAGGTGGCGTTTCACAAAAGGACAAAAAGGCATGATGCTTGATGGGAGTTGGTGGCAGCACATTAAATGAAGTGTGGGGAGAAGTGAAGAGAAGATCTTTGCATTAAATGCAAGATCCAAGGATGGTGAAGCCGGCGTTTGAGGAAGGAAAAAATGGAAAAAGACAAAATGAAATATCAAGGCAAAATCCCGGTATCTGGGAAAACACCAAAAACTCCGGAAAATCTCAAAAATAAAGTAATCCAGAAAGCTTCCCAAAAATTCTCAAAAATAATAAATATTATAAAATGATTTTTGGTGAAATCAGTTTTCAGAAATTCAATGCCATGTTCAAATTAAAAATCCTGAAGTCCACCGTCAATCTCGGTCTACACCGGGTTGGCCGGTTTTGATAAATTCTGAAAATTCTCAGAAAAAGTATTTAGATAGAGAATATTATTTTAAGAAATAATGTCTAAAGACACTATTAGAAATTCTAATCTGTTCGTAAATTAAAAATCCAGGAATCGGTCAACGAAACTGGCCGACACCGGTTTTGAAGATTTACAATTAAATCCAGGAAAATTCCAGAAAATTACAGAAAATCCAAAATATTGGAAAACGATGTTTAAAACTGAAATCGGTCAAATCGGAATACCGGAATGCCCAAATCGAGCAATACTCTGGGATCGGGCCTTCGGTTCAAACTAAGGTTGACTCCGAATCCACGAATCCAAATCCAAGACAATACGATCATATAAAGAATTCATAATACAAAACAAATATAGGAAGTAAATCAAAAAAATACGATCAGAAAATACGAATACGCAACTAAGTACGTATTCCAGGAACGGGGTGTTACAGCATTCATGTTTATCTTGCCATCACTAAAAATGATTATTGTTTAAATGGCAACAATTTTGAGGCTAATGCAAAAGCCCTACATGCTTTAAAATCAACCCTAAATGATGATTATTTATCTAGGGTTTCTAATATTGATTCGGCTTTTGTAGCTTGGAACATTATCATCTCCCGTGGCAAAAATGAACAATACTATGCGGGGAGCAATTCGGATGTTGGAAGTTACGTCTCCAACAAGTGCTATATGGTCCAAGGGGATAACCCCCTTGAGGTAACTACCGAATCCGAGGATGAGGATGTTAACATGTCATATGAAGAGCTTTCTACATTTTGTCAATTATTGCTTGAAAAATATGACATGATTAAAAAGGAGAATAAAAATTTGAAAAAGAAGTTTGATTGCATGCATATAGAAAATGATTCATTTAGAACTATGAATGCATGCTTAGAAAAAGAAAATAATGTTTTGAAAAATGAAAATATTTCCCTTATGTCTAAATTAAATGATTTGTGTGAAGGGAACACTATTTTGAAGGATAAAATTGATTTGGTGGAAAAACAAAGAGAAGTTATTTTTCAAGAAAATAAATCTTTGAAAAGAAAAGTTTTTGAAAAGGAAAAAGATTTTGTTTCTAAAAAGAAAAAGAAAAATGATTCTTTATCTCATCATGCTTTACATGCCACCACTAATGAGATTAAAGATTTGAAAAATAAAATGGATTATTTGAGTTTAACTTTGAACTCTTGTGCATTTAACCATACTAGGTTGGAGTCAATGTTTTCAACGAAACAAACTCCACACATTCATGCACAACATCATCATGCATATGCTTATGTTGCACGTCATGATCACACTCCTACACATAAGCATCCTAAGGTATACACATGTACACATTGTGGCCGCAAAGGCCATTTAGCAAAATTTTGTTATGATAAGTTGCATCATTTTAATTTTGCTAATAATAAAAATGTTTGGGTGCCTTACAAAGCTAACCCCAAGGACCCAAAAGAAAATGTGTACCAAAACCCCCACCGTGTATTTTTGATGTAGGTGAGGGCTCTCACACGACGTGAGAGGGATGGTGCCTTGGTGGTGGTTGCATGGACTACAAGGACATACATTTGATGCACCGCTATCAAGGAGTTTTGGTGGGACAACCACCATGTTTGGAGATTTGGAGTAGTTCCTTAGTTTGGTAACTATTTTTAAACTCCTAATTTATTTTACATGCTTATTTCATATGTGACATTTTTAGCATGTTCATGTTTTATGTATTTTTGTGCTTCATGTGGTAAATACTAGTTTAAATGTAGTTTTTATTAAAACTTGGATTTATACATGTACAAGTAGTGAGCAACAAATTGATTCATATATGTTTGCACTTCATGCTCATTTGTACCCACTATATGCACATGTATAGCCTAGTTTTGATGATTCTCTCATTTACACTTGTTTTGCCTATTTTCATGTTTTTTCTTCATGTATATGTAATTTTTATTCAAATCTAATAAATATACATGTATATCCTTTTTGAGTCTCTTGCCTTCATGCAAATACTATTAATAGACTCGTTTTATGTTTGGGATATGTATGCATATTGTTAGATTTAGATAAATCATACATATACCTAGAAGTTTGTTTTTGTTTTTAATGAAAATGAATTTTTATGATTTGTTTAATAAAAATAAAAGATTCATGTTTTTTTGAGCTTCAATGACTATTTTCATAAAAATGCTATTTACATGATCTTTTAACACTCACATCTTCATTTATTATTTCATGACTTAGTTTCATGATCATTTTGAGCTTTATAGACCATGAGTGATTAAACCTTTATGTATTTAGTATGATTTATGAAAAACATATGATTTGGTTTCATGTTTTTGAAGGATCTTTAACTAGTTTTTCAAAAAAAATTAATTTAACTAGTTATTTATTTTTCAATGTTTATGAGATATACACATGATCCTTTTATTGTTTCAATTGGTATCATTGAATCGTTTCAATTGGTATCAATTTGACTCTATTTTTGTATATACTCATATTTTATTTTTCTTATATATGTATGTAACAATTTCATTGGTATACTCATTTTTCATACATATATATATGAGTTATTTGTGCTTGAGTTAAAATTGTTTTACATGTTTAAAGCACAAAGTTGTTTGTGATAAGAAAATAAATATTTTAAGAAAAATTCTCAAGATTTGTTTTATTCAAAATATTGTTTTATAAAGAAATTTTTTGATTTGTATTGCCTATATGCAAGGAGAGCTTAACATCTCTTCTACATATAGGTTCATGTTGAGTGTATTGTATATTGAGGAGCTTGACAACTCTTCTTTATGTGGTACACGTGTGTAGGGGAGCTTCACATCTCCTCTTATGCATTACATATTATACGTTATGTGAATTAGGGCTTGTCATCCCTCTTTCATGTAATGTATATGTGTAGGGAAGTTACTTAACCGTCTTCCTCTTCATGAATGTATATCGCATATAACTTTTATTGATATGTTTGATTTGACCCCTCATTGATCTCTTTGTTTATGACAAAAAGGGGGAGAAAAATTTGATGATTTTGTTTTACTTTAACCCCTTTGTTGATGATTGACAAAAAGGGGGAGAAAGATTTTGGATTTATATGCATGTGTTGTGAAAAAGATTATTTATGCATATATGTTTTGTTTTGCAAATAGGAGAAAAAGAATTAGTTTTTGTTTTATGCTTGATTAGCATGTTTATCTCCATACATTTGCATACATGTTTATGTGTTTTATTGCATATCTATTTGTTTATGTGGTATGCATGAGTTAAGGGAGAGCTTCTTTGAAGCTTTACTTTAATCCATGCATATATAACTTCATGAGTTTTGTCATCATCAAACGGGGGAGATTGTTGGCCCAAAGGCCCATCACTCTAGTTTTGATGATGATCAACTCATGTAGTTATGTTTACTAATGATCTTGTGTTTAATTAGTGACAGATTTATGATCAAGATCTTAGTAGGTGCATAGCTTCAACAAAGGATTTGAAGTCAAATTTTGGAGCTAGCACGGTTTGATTCAAGAGCTTGAGCATCAAGATCACATCAAGTACTCAAAAGGAGTCTAGCTCTATGGATCGTATTTGGACCAAGTCTAGAAGATGAGAAGGCTTCAAGTGAAGACTTCAAGAAGATGAAGACTTGTGTCTACGTATAAGATTTTTGTTTTTAGATAAAATGTAAAGGATAGAGTAGTTGGTGGATTGCTCAAGTACATATACACACACACTCTTGATAGTTTTGTTTTTACAAAAGATTTTTACTTTGAAAAAATACTTTTTGGTTTTTGAAATTTCTTATATGCATGTCTTTTATCCAAAACCATGTTTAGAGCTTAATGTCAAAAACATAGATATCTTTTGTGTAGTGGATCATATCCATACACACTATGCTTTAATGAATTCAAAATATCTTGTTTTTGTATTTGGTGAAGTTTTGGAAAACAAGTTTTAGAAAAATCAAGTTTTGGAAAATACTGTTTTTCATTTGAGCCATATTTTCCAAGTTACAAAAATAGTTCAAAACATTTGTAACATGCCTTGATTTTGTGCAAGCATGTTTGTTTATCAAAGTATATTGGAAAAACTATTTTTGTATATTTTTCAGTATTTTATGGGATTTTAAGTGAGCCAAAAAAACCAAGTTTTTAATCCCTAGATTTTCTGTCCCAGGCTTCAGCCAGTCGACTAGTTGACCGACCAAGTCAACTAGGGCTGAAGTCGGTCGACCGACTCGGTCGACCGACGTGCACAGACGTGCACTCCAGCTCTGCAGGATGGCCGGCCGACCGACCCGGTCGACCGTTCAGAGAGATCTGCTCTCTAGAAAGGCCCCGGCCGACCGTGCGGTCGACCGGACAGAACGATTGCTCTCTGTATCCTGGCTCGGTCGACCGGCCGGTCGACCGATGGCTCAAACGGTCTGAAATATGACCGTTGGTCGGTCGGCCGGACGGTCGACCGACAGGCCTGACAGATCCCAACGACTAGTTTTTCTGAGCCTATAAATTTGGGGGTTTGGCCATTGTTTTTCAACAAGATTTCTAGTGGGTTTTAAGTCAGTTTTTCTACTTCATTAAAAGAGTTTTTGTCACTAAATTGGGAGCTAATACTTCCAATCAAAAGGGGAGTTTTTATCAAGAGTGTTAAAAGAGATTCTTTGAGTTTTCCTCCACCATCTCTTTCCTTGTTTTCTCACACATACACTTGAGCTATCCATTGCTATTTATCCTATAGGAGTGTTGTAGTGAGATTATTTTTAGGTGATCAAAGTGTTGTGATCACCAAAGACTTCTTCTTTGTTCTTTGAGGAGGCGGACAAGTGTGTTCGCGTTGTTTCGAGTTCGGGTGCGAACTTGTTGTTTGAGGTGCGGCCTCGGCGAGCCGGTGGGCTTGCGGTGTGTACGGACTAGGGAGTCCAAGAGCTTGTAGGTGTTGCGGCACCGGGTGATCCATTGGGATCGATTATAGTGGAATCCTTCGTGTGTCGAAGGCGGAGATGTAGAGCAAATGTGCTCGAACCTCGAAATAAATCTCTTGTGTTTGCGATTGCTCTCTCTCTCTCTCTCTTTGTTTCTTGTTTATATCTTGCATGCTATTACTTGTCTTATCTTTACATGCATGATATATTTGTGTGCTTAATTGTTATACTTGCTTGGGTTCGTTTGCTAACACTTGTATTCAACCAAGAGAGCCAACGCGGCACCTCAACCCATTCAAGTGGAATCTAGAGGAGTTTGTCCAGAGCCCTTCACGGGAATTCGGCAACACTCTTGTGTTATACATGGTGTTTAGTTTAAATAGTTTGTTTAGGTCATAATAGTTTTTGCTTCCGCATTATTTGGCATCAAGTGACCATTAGATTAGCCATCACCTATTCACCCCCCCTCTAGGTGAACTTACAAGTAGAACAATAACAGTACAGATGGGATGTCAGTCAACCCCTAGGAACCCTGCAGTGGAACCCTCAGTCGGCTGCGCAACCTGTATCTTAGGTCACCCAAAATACAAACGCTGTCTCCTTAATCAATTTTCTCAATCCCAGTATAATTTGTCTATTTATATTTAATTCAGTTAAAACAATCAATATCATGTTACTTATAATGCTGGGACGATGCGGTGACAGTAACAGTATAGTATAACAGTCAACAGTAATCGTACACACAGTGAACGGTAACAGTAACCGTGTATACGATGAACAATAGGACTGTACAGGGTGTTACAGTCAAACAATCTTTTCTCATTAACTTTCAGTAACATGAATTCATACAGTAACAGTCCTGCACCTCTAGTCAATATATAATTTCATATATAATTGATCCAAATCTCATCCACATGCACTGAATACAACACTAATAAATCTGCAAACTCATAATTTCAATAGTCATCATGAACATCAAGTATCAATCCATATCGAGTAATCTGGTACAATAAACCACCGTCTTAATATATCAATAATCAGTGATCAGTTCTCTCACCCTATCAATCTACTCTGATCCTCAAGTAATCAATATATCTAAATCTCAATAACTGAAATACTACATGTTCTGATACATCTAATCAAATCTCACATTCCAATTTGGTCAATATTATCACACACTCTCACTCTATCAAGGTCAGTCACAGGATCCCAAAACTCAAGTAACATATCAAGTATATATATATATCTATCTAAAAATCCATCAGACCAGGTCAACCCAATCGACATCTATCCCTCTAGTAATATGGAATCTAAGATGCCTCTATGTCTGATAATTAACCATCAACAGAATCATCAATAATTAAACATTATAATCAAGGGTAAAACCAGGAATACTCACAAATATCAACCCAACTACATCAATATCATCAGAACACTAATCAAAATCCTCTGAAATGAACACCAATTCTCATGTCAATCAATTTTAACTCTAATTAAGTCAATCCCAATCTAAATATCGATAAATCAGTCTATCAGTTAAAGCAATGTCATATCTAACACTTCCTCAATATACACAAGAGTTCTAATCGGAACAATAACTAACAACTACCAACAAACACTATGCATAAGATAGGTCCTCTATCCTCAAATATGAAGTAGGTCAACTGATCAGTAGATCGAATAAAGTCACAGTATAAGGTATACCTCAACTAGTCTTGGACCAATAGTGGTAATTAACTACACATGAAATGACGCTAATAAATTCTCAGATCAACAAAATAAATACAGTGAATGTTCACTGATGTTTTATGAAGTGATACATGTAATGACACAGGTAAAATACATCAAATAATCACATAAAATGATAAAAGTAAAACATAAACACATACAGACAACGGTAAGTAAGGAAACAAGACAAAAGCAAACACTCACATGAATTATGAGGTTTCAGAATCGAATCACCATCTGGTCTTACTGCACGAACCGGTACTGATCTATGGATCATCCCATGGATCGATCTTCGAATCGCCTGTGTATCTAGTCCAGAATGGGAACAAATTTGAATCTCCCGTTACCGAGCTCGGATCGTCCGAGCGAGTCCGAAACACTGTAACACACAACCATACACATGAACTCACATGAACATACACCCGTATACGTATACACTCCACATACATACACGCAGACACATACATGTACACCCACAAACATACGTATACAAGTATACACATACTTATGTACTATATGCATACATACCCACACTTACACACACACACACACACACACACACACACACACACACACACACACTAACTCACACACTCCAACCTCAACACACACACACACTCACGCACACACACAAACACACATACAAGTCCTTGCACATTAGTAAAGACACATGCATATTATATTTCATACCTACACACACACATATATGTGTGTGTGTGTTAACAGTACACATGAAATTAACATACAGAGAGAGGGAAGGAAAACTCACGCAACGGGGTGACTTGCGGCACACCAATGGAGGCTCCGGCGGAGGCGAAGCAGGCCGCGGAGGACGTCGACGGATAGAGGATCTCGCTGTGAAGGGCGCGGGTGCGTTCACGCTTGCCGACGATGATCAATGTGACTCACGGAGAAACTGAATATGACATCCCACACAAGAATAAAATACACATAAGCCAGGAGGGAGGGTTGCGGCGCTCCGACTGCTCCGACGGAGGCGACGAAGACCGCAGAGGGTGTCGATGGAAAGCCAGAGTGTTCGCGGAGATGATCGAGATGTCGTTGAGGAGATCGGGGTACCGCAGATGCCCACGAAACTCGCCAGAAAAAGGGGTGAGGCAATGGTAGCAAGCATGGGGGGTGTGCTTGGTCTGGGACACGGTCACGGCCAGAGTGGGGAGAGAGAGGAATGGTCATTGGGAAGTGGGGGTGTTTAATGTTGTAATAATATGGATTAATGAAGGATTTTGTCTTAATGATTGTTGTTGGGTTTCTTGAACACGGAAGAGAAAGGAAGTGCTTCCAGGTGTGCAAGGTGATGGTGCTCGAGGAAGATGTGCTCGGCCATGGTGGGAAGCCAAAGGGATCGCCATAGATTGGCAGATGGAAGAGGAGGGGGAGGAAGTGTGCACAGGCCTGTTGCAATGTGGGGCGGCTGTTGGTGCAAGAGAACAGCAACACAAAGGGTGAAACCGCGGTTGCTGTGGAGGATTGGGGCTGACGGAGTACCGGAGTGAAGGAGCCGGAGGGGGCTGAATCCAGTAGGGAGTGGGCGCTGGTGGAGAGGTCCGCCAGGCCTGGCCGTGGGTTTGGGGCGCTGTGTTGGGCCTACTGCGGCTGCAAAGGGAGTGAAGCCGCCATGGAGATGCGAGGAGGAGAGGAGAGCGGATGCTTGGCCAAGAGGAGAGGGAGAAGAGCAACCCGGCTTGGCCTGGAGGTTGGCCGGCGCAGTGTAGGTGAGAGGCGTTGTTGGGAGGGGGAGAAGAGAAGATTAGTTGATTTAGATTTGATTTATTATATGATAATATTTGATTTGTTAGGATTATGGTTAGGATTTAGATTGGTGTTAGGATTTAGATAAATTTGTTAGGATTGGATGAAGATTATATAGAGTTAATAGAGAATGGATATTGAGTTTTGGGTAGTGGGTTTGAGGGTATGGATCTAATATGAGAGGAATAGAAATAATAAGATTAATAATAAGTAATAGTAATTAGTAATAACCATAGTAATAAACACTAATAACAATTAAAATGCTAATAACAATGGACTAATAATATTAGCCAACAAACAGTAATACTAATACGTTATAATAATATCAATAATATTAACAATAATAATAGTGCACTAAATAAAAAATAAATAATTATCATAATAAATTAATAATAAATTAACTACTACTAACATTAACAACTAATAGACATAAAAATAATAATAATTAGTAAAAAAATATTAATGAAAAATAATGGTAGATATAAAGTCAAATTACCAATTACTACCTCAAAATAATTTGTACTATAAATCAAGTTAACAAATAATAATAAATAACTAGTAAAACAAAATAAATACTTTAGAAAATTAAAAATACAATATTTTAAGTTAGGGATATTACAATATATTTCATTGTCACCAAAGAACATTCATTTTTAATAGTGGTCGTCAAAAGGGTATTGTGGAGGAAAATTTAGGGGAATTTGATCACATCACGAATTGTAAATGTATAGAGAGGTGAAAGCAATCACAAATAACAAACACTTTACGGGGAAAACTCGAAAAGAAAAAACTACGGGAGAGGGAGAGAATTCACTATAATATCAGATGTTTACAATTAATTCTGTCAAGTGTTCTTGTGATTACAATCTCTAAGTTTTGATGTAGTAATTAGAAACCAGCCTCCTTTTCGATGGAAAAGAGATATATTAATACCCGTCTGAGTTGTCCTTCTGGGTGCGGATATTTTGGAGCTACATAAATGCATGATTTGCACTTTATGATTTCCTTATAATCACTCAGATCTGTGCCACTTGATTGTTGGGATCGCCATGCAGAGATATCCACTACTATCCATAATAATCCGCATTGATATAGGTGTGTTATAATGTTTAGAATGTGAGGATGATCTGGCGGCATAGGTCAATTCGTGAATCGCGGGGATCGTGTTGTCAAGCTGTAAGCAGCGCAGGAGTAGCAAGCTTCGAAGGGTCTTCGTGTCGGAGCCTGGGTGGCTCCGGGAAGAATCTTTGTATCGATTATTTACGTCCCGAAGAGTCGCACAGTTTCAGTTGAGTAGTGGATCCGGGTGAGTGATGTTTAATCAAATGTGGGCTCGGGGTGAGGCCGAGGCTTTCTTCTTGGGCCCATGTGCCGGAGTTATTCATCCTGGCCCATGTTAGGCTTGTATGTGAGTTGGACCTGCTGACATAAAAGCAATGCCCCCAGGAGGTGGGACACGTGTCGCAATCTTGATGAGGGTCAAAATTCGACCACTACAGATGCCCCCTCTGCCTTCTCCTTCTCGGAGTATCCGAACAATAATGAGGGGAGCAGACTAATCCCATCCTTCGACATGACCTTTCATCGAGTAGTCATAGCGACTTCTTATACTCCAAGGGAGTAAGAGTTAGGACGCAAAATCGACAGTTATCGGAGCGACTTGACTGCTGTCAGAGCTTGCTTCCTGGGTGATTCATATCATTGTCTCCGCAACACCTTTTAGTTGTCCGGGCGAGAGTTTAATGTAAGTTAGGCGTAGCCGTCAGGATGAGAACCTGATAAAGGCTTGTTGGCCCAAAGGCCTTCCACCCTAGTTTTGATGATGATTAACTCATGTAGTTATGTTTACTAATAATCTTGTGTTGTTTAAGTTTCAGATCATTAACCAAAATATTAGTTGGTGATTAGCTTCAACAAGGTGTTTAGAAGCTTTTCATAGTGATTCCAGGGCCAAAGCTTCATGATCACACATTGCCTAGCCCATGGATGGAGTTTTGGAGTAAGTCAACTTGAAGATGAAGATCATCAAGAAGACTTAGGTATCCATAGTTTAGAGTGTGTTTTAGATCCATTGTAAAGCTTAGTATAGTTGATATGCTCAAGTGCACAACACACAAAAGATTTATGTTTTGAATTTGGTTTTCATGAATAACAGATCAAAACAAGTTTACATAGTTTATATGTATAATAGATGTATTCTAGTTATACATACATGATTACACTTCCTATACAAACTTATTTTGACTATCTTATTCATGTATTGAAAAATCAAGTTTGATAAAAATACAAGTTTTGTTTTTGATAAAATTTGCAAGACTCAAAAATGAATTGATATGATTGATATATATCTTGAAATTTTTATCACAAGTTTGTGTTTCAATACAAAATGTTAAAACAAGTTTTTGTGGATTTTTAGAAGACTTAAAAGAATTTTCAAAATATTTTTAAACTGGTTTTCTGACCCAGATTTTTGTTCCAGGCTTCAATCAGTCGACTAATCAACCTGATCTAGTCGACTTGGCTGAAGTCGGTCGACCGGGACGGTGTCCCGGTCGACCGACGTGCACAAATCTGTGCACGTTTGGAGACACTGGGACGGTCGACCGTCCGGGTCGACCGGTCTGAGAGCAGTGCTCTCTGTTTGTTTGGGTCGACCGGGCCGGTCGACCGTGGTTGCCCAACGGTCACATTTCTGACCGTTGGTGGTCGACCGGGCCGGTCGACCGTCAGCCTGTCAGGCTGCCAGCTTAGCCTAACAGCTAGTTTCTGGTTTGGCCTATATAACCCCATCTCTTTGGGTTTTTGGCTAAGATTTTCAAGGAGAAAAATTTCTGGTTTCTAAAGTGTTTAAACAAGTTTTCAAAGTGTTTTGGGCTTTAAACTTCCAATTTGATTTGTGTTTTGGGTTTTTGAAAAATCAAAGAAAACTAGGTTTTGGGATTTTGATTTGATCTTTCATTTTCTATCTTTCACAAGAGACTTCCCAATTAGTTTTTCTTTGTTGCTTGTTTCCAAAAATACATTGTTTCCACACTTGAGCTATCATACTATCCTAATCTATTAGGATCATTTGTTTTGTGGAAAAAGAGAAAAGAAAAGAGAGATTGTTTGTGGTTGAAAAAATCACTAGTTGTACACCCTTGTTCCTTGTGTATCCCTCTTAGGTAGAGGTGATCGGGTGATTGGTTTGCTCCCTCTAGTGAGAGGTGGAGTTGGTTTGTAAACCCTCTTCGGTAGAGGTGTTGGTTGTTGTGGTTGTTTGGCTACGGGCCTACCCCTCGGTTGTGAGGTGGTTGTTTGAGAGAGGAGTTCGGTACTCCATTGTTGTAAAAATCCTTCTCGGTGAAGGTTCCCTCGGTGGGAGTCCTCGGTGGACGTTATAGTGGATTGGAAATCCTACACGGTAGTGTAGGCGGGGATGTAGAGCAAGGTGCTCGAACCTCGAAACATATCATTGTGTTTGCGTTTGATCTACTTGACTCTCTAACTCTCTCTCTTATTTATTTGTGCAAAGCATCATTTCATTCACATCATATTTGCTTGTGTATTGCCTTGCATCTTTCATATTGCTCATACTTATACGCTTGGCTTGATTGTGTGTGCCTCACTTATACTTAACCTCAAGAGCTTCACATAGCACCTCAACCCATTTAAGGGGAATCAAGAGGAGTTAGTCCAGAGCCATTCACGGGGAATTCGGCTACACTTGTGTGTTGTATTAAGTGTGTTGCGATAATTTGCATTAGCTTCCGCATTTAGCGCATTTAGTTCTTAGATTAGCACTTACACCTATTCACCCCCCTCTAGGTGTTTTTCAATTGGTATCAGAGCTAGTGCTCCTGATATTAGGCTTAACATCCTAGGAGTGAGATCCATTTGCTTGCTAATCTATTGTTTGCATTTGCTTGTTTGCACACATATAGTTTACCATGGCTTTCATGACCCCACCTATGTTTGACCCTTCCAACATTCATGTTTGGAAGATTAGGATGACCGTTTATTTACAAACCCTAGGACATAAGGTTTACCTTGCCATTACCAAGGAATCCTTCCTTAGTGATAGCAATCATATAGGGGCCAATGCACAAGCCCTTGAGGCCATTAGAAGCACATTACTAAAGATTATCTTATGTGTGTTTCTAACTTTGATTCCGCTTTTGTAGTGTGGAACAAGTTGACTACAACCACCACCTCCGAGCTTCAAGTGCCAATTCAACAAGAAGAGGAATCTAGTGGAGAATCCGAGCCACAACAATGCTATATGATCCAAGGGAATGACTCCCTTGAGGTACATTCGGAACCCCACTTAGATAGTGATAATGATGCTAGTTCTTCATGTGATGAGATTATTGATCCCCATGCTTTAAATGAAGAACTTTCAATTGTTTGTGAAAAATAATTGAAAAATATAATTTGTTGAAAAAGAAGACTTTTGCTTTAAATAAAGAAAATGAAAAATTGTCTTCTAAACTTGATTGTGTTTTGCAAGAGAAGGTTGAGGTCTCTAATGAAAGGGATGCATTGAGATCTCAATTAGAACTTGCATTAAAAGAAAATAAATTTTTAAAATCTAAAAATGATTGTGAAACACTTTTGAAGAAAAATGAGAACTTGTCTTCAAAAGTGGATTTTGTTTTAAAGAGAATGTTGATTTGAAAAATAAAATCATTGCTATTTCAAATGATTTGAATGTTTGTTTAGAGAAAAATATTGTTTTGCAAAACAAAATTGACTCTCATGTTTGCCATACTAGGGTAGTATCACACACTTCACCTATTGCATGTGCCACCTCTTCTTTGATCAACAATGATATATCCATGCTTAAGAAGAGTGTAGATTATTTGGGCTCCACTTTGAGCCAATGTGTAGTGGGCCATACACGCTTGGAATCTTTATTTCGAAAGAAACAAGTTCCTTCTATTCATGCACACCCTACACGGCATACACATGCTCCTCACGGACACACTTCTCACATGTATGCTCATGTGTACACTTGTACACATTGTGGACGTAAGGGCCACCTTGCTAAATTTTGTTTATGATAGATTAAATGTTTCAAATTTAGCAAGAAGTTTGTTGGGTTAGAGAAGGTACTAACCCCCATGGACCCAAAAGAGTATGGGTACCAAAGACCACCCCTCGTGTTTTTGATGTAGGTGTGGGCTCTCACATGACGTGAGAGTGATGGCACCTTGGAGTGGATGCGTTCCGAGCTTCATGGAAATCAAATGGATGCATCACTTTTAGGGAAGTTTGGTGGAGAGGACCACCTTTGTTTTGGAGAACTAGAGCGGTGCCCTCATTGGTTTTAGTATCGAATCTCTAACTCCTTATGTTTACATGCTTTCCATGTTTATCTTTCATAGCATGATTTGATGTTTAGTGATCATCATGAATATGCCATGTTAATTAGATTAGTGTTATACTTATTAGTTGGTTGAAACATCCATGTTTTATATGGACTTATATTTTTTGTGTTCTCACCTTGGTTAAACTAATTTGTATGACCTAGATCTAATGCACATGTATGTACATATTGATCATATCTTTGATGTTTATATCATGTTTCATTATTTGGTGATTATTATGATAATGCCATGCTCATTAAATCCTTGACATGCATGTATAGCATTTTGAGACACCCATGTTTATATGGACCCATATTTTGTGTTCTCACCGTTTGTTTAGCTATCATGTTTATCATAGGTTTAATAACATGTGGATTTGCATAATAATCATGTTTAAGTTTATCATGTTAATTTTTATCATGTTTATGCTTCATGTGTTGATTACATGTTTAGATGTTAGTTTTCATTAACATAGTTATATACTTGTGCATATAGTGGGCCACAAATAAATTTATATATGTTTGAGCTTGAATGCTTATTTAAACCCATTAGATGTGCTAGTATAGTCTAGTTTTGATGATTCATACATTTCAAACTTGTATTCCATTTTTGGATTTGTTTTATGAGTTTTCACTTCATGTATATGTTTGTATTGCCAAACTTTAAGACATACATGTATATCCTTTGAGTCATTTGCTTTTCATGCAAATCTATATATGGACTCAATTGTGTTTAGGGATATGTATGTATACTTATTGTGTTGACAATTCATACATATACCTTGAAATGAAATTCGTTTTGGTGAAGATTTAGTTGATTTTGTGTTTAATTGTTTAACTTCATGTATATATCTATCTTGTCCAAACTATTAGATATACATGATTATCCTTTTGAGCCACGTGCTTTCATGCATATACATTTGTGGACTCTTTATGTTTTGGATATGTATGTATACTTTAGTTTGTATTAGACATACATATGCCATGAAGGTTAAATAAGTTTTGATGATTTTCGTGTTCTCAATGTTTAAGAATAATTGAGCTTAATGAAAAATTTTCATGATTATGATATTCACACTTTATATGTACACTCACTTTTATTGCTTGCTCATGTTTTGTTTTCATGAGTCAAAATTGTGCTTAATTGGATTAGTGTTGATTTTTATGTGGATTTCTTATTTCATGAAAAACTATTTTGTTGTATTCCTTGCTTGAAGGATTTCGTACTAGTTTAAAAGATTTTCCATTTAACTAGTTACGGTATTCTTCATTTTGGTAGAGTTTTTCAAACAAAGCTTATTTTTCAAATTTATTTTTGAAAACCCCTACCATCCACGGGAGGTTGGATGGGAGTCCATGCCTTATATGTTTATATTGAAAATCATTTTAAACTTGTGCATGAGATGGAGGATTAGTTATATGAGTTATACCATGCTTTTATTGTTATGACAATTGGTATCATTGAACTCTTTCAATTGGTATCATTTTGATTTTTTTTGTATACTCATATGTTTATTGTGTATGTATATTTTCAATTGGTATCATCTATTGGTGATTGGTACTCATTCTATTTCATACACATATACTTGTTTTATTTGTGCTTAAGATATAAATTTTTCACAAATCTTGTTTATGCTAGTGCTTGAGCTTTAGCTTTGTTTCAATTGATTTAGTTTTCAATTGGTATCTTATTTCAAGCCTACGCATTGTTTTTGTTGGTATTTCATAAAGGGGGAGAAAATTCGATTTTCATATTTCAATTGGTATTTAGTTTTCCACTCCCTTACTTTATGATAGAAAATAGTCATTTCATTTGTTTATATGATAGAAAAATACTATCTTTAATATCAAGATGTTTTGTGTTTTAAATTGGTATCTAAAATTTTGTTTAGAGAAAAATATTCAAAAGTTTTGATTTGTATTGACTATATGCATATAGATTCATGATGAGTGTATCTTGTATTGAAGAGCTTAACATCTCTTCTTTATGTGGTACACGTGTGTTGGGGGAGCTTCACATCTCCTCTTATGCATTACATAATGTGTGTTATGTGAATTAGGGCTTAACATCCTTCTTTCATGTAATGCATATGTGTAGGGAAGCTAACTTAGCGTCTTCCTCTTCATGAATGTATATAGCATATAACTTATATTGATCTTTATTTATTTTCAATTGATATCAAGATGCTTCATTGACATATTTATCTATTGATATCATGTTTTTATAGTCACCCCTATTGACCTTGTTTTTGTTTTTAGACAAAAAGGGGGAGAACATTATTTTTATTGTTTTGATTGACTCAAAAGGGGGAAAAAGATTCTCACCCCTCATTTATTGTTTTGATTGTTTACCCCTTTGTTGATGATTGACAAAAAAAGGGAGAATAATTTGAGTTTGATATATGCATATTTATGTTTTTGCATATATTAAGTTTTATTGGTAAGTTTTATTGGTATCTAGAGCATCTAGTGTTTCGTTAATGTTTTATTAATTTAATTGGTATCTAGAGCTTCTAGAATATGTTTTATGCATGTTGATGCATACATGTTTATATGCATACTTGTGTTTAGTTTTCTCATGCTTAACAAATAAACAATAGATATGCATATATGTTTTGTTTTACAAATAGGAGAAAAAGAATTTGAAGAATTTGATATGTTTTATCTCCATACATTTGCATACATATTTATGAGCTTCATTGTCATATATTTTTATTTATTTATGCATGAGTTAAGGGGGAGCTTCTTTGAAGCTTAACTTTAATCCATGCATATATAACTCCATGAGTTTGTCATCATCAAAAAGGGGGAGATTGTTGGCCCAAAGGCCTCCACCCTAGTTTTGATGATGATTAACTCATGTAGTTATGTTTACTAATAATCTTGTATTGTTTAAGTTTCAGATCATTAACCAAGATATTAGTTGGTGATTAGCTTCAACAAGGTGTTTAGAAGCTTTTCATAGTGATTCCAGGGCCAAAGCTTCATGATCACACATTGCCTAGTCCATGGATGGAGTTTTGGAGCAAGTCAACTTGAAGATGAAGATCATCAAGAAGACTTAGGTATCCATAGTTTAGAGTGTGTTTTAGATCCATTTGTAAAGCTTAGTATAGTTGATATGCTCAAGTGCACAATACACAAAAGATTTATGTTTTGGATTTGGTTTTCATGAATAATAGATCAAAACAAATTTACATAGTTTATATGTATAATAGATGTATTCTAGTTATACATACATGATTATACTTCCTATATAAACTTATTTTGACTATCTTATTCATGTATTGAAAAATCAAGTTTGATAAAAATACAAGTTTTGTTTTTGATAAAATTGCAAGACTCAAAATGAATTGATATGATTGATATATGTCTTGAAATTTTTATCACAAGTTTGTGTTTCAATACAAAATGTTAAAACAAGTTTTTGTGGATTTTTAGAAGACTTAAAAGAATTTTCAAAATATTTTAAACTGGTTTTCTGACCCAGATTTTTGTTCCAGGCTTCAATCAGTCGACTAGTCAACCTGATCTAGTCGACTTGGCTGAAGTCGGTCGACCGACGTGCACAAATCTGTGCACGTTTGGAGACACTGGGACGGTCGACCGTCCGGGTCGACCGGTCTGAGAGCAGTGCTCTCTGTTTGTTTGGGTCGACCGGGCCGGTCGACCGTGGTTGCCCAACGGTCACATTTCTGACCGTTGGCGGTCGACCGGGCCGGTCGACCGTCAGCCTGTCAGGCTGCCAGCTCAGCCTAACGGCTAGTTTCTGGTTTGGCCTATATAAACCCCATCTCTTTGGGTTTTTGGCTAAGATTTTCAAGGAGAAAAATTTCTGGTTTCTAAAGTGTTTAAAACAAGTTTTCAAAAGTGTTTTGGGCTTTAAACTTCCAATTTGATTTGTGTTTTGGGTTTTTGGAAAATCAAAGAAAACTAGGTTTTGGGATTTTGATTGATCTTTCATTTTCTATCTTTCACAAGAGACTTCCCAATTAGTTTTTCTTTGTTGCTTGTTTCCAAAAACACCTTGTTTCCACACTTGAGCTATCATACTATCCTAATCTATTAGGATCATTTGTTTTGTGGAAAAAGAGAAAAGAAAAGAGAGATTGTTTGTGGTTGAAAGAAACCACTAGTTGTACACCCTTGTTCCTTGTGTATCCCTCTTAGGTAGAGGTGATCGGGTGATTGGTTGGCTCCCTCTAGTGAGAGGTGAGTTGGTTTGTAAACCCTCTTTGGTAGAGGTGTTGGTTGTTGTGGTTGTTTTGCTACGGGCCTACCCCTTGGTTGTGAGGTGGTTGTTTGAGAGAGGAGTTCGGTACTCCATTGTTGTAAAATCCTTCTCGGTGAAGTTCCCTCGGTGGGAGTCCTCGGTGGACGTTATAGTGGATTGGAAATCCTACACGGTGGTGTAGGCGGGGATGTAGAGCAAGGTGCTCGAACCTCGAAACATATCATTGTGTTTGCGTTTGATCCACTTGACTCTCTAACTCTCTCTCTCTTATTTATTTGTGCAAAGCATCATATTTCATTTACATCATATTTGCTTGTGTATTGCCTTGCATCTTTCATATTGCTCATACTTATATGCTTGGCTTGATGTGTGTGTGCCTCACTTATACTTAACCTCAAGAGCTTCACATAGCACCTCAACCATTCAGGGGAATCAAGAGGAGTTAATCCAGAGCCCTTCACGGGGAATTCGGCTACACTTGTGTGTTGTATTAAGTGTGTTGCTATAATTTGCATTAGCTTCCGCATTTAGCGCATTTAGTTCTTAGATTAGCACTACACCTATTCACCCCCCCTCTCTAGGTGTTTTTCAAGGCTGTCAGAGCCATCAAGAGGACTTTCATCTTTTTGAAGAGTCTCTATGTAGGCTTAGCCGTCAGGATGAGAACTCAATATAGGCTGTAAGAGTAACCATCAGGAATGCATTCGTCATTCAAGAGTTACTACATATAGGTATGAGCCGTCAGGGTGAGGATCCGATATAGACTGTAAGAGCCACCATCAGAAACACTTCTGTCATTTAGAAGTGCCTCCGTGTAGGTTTACCTGTCAGGGTGAGAACCTAATATAGGCTACGGAGTGACCGTCAGGAGTGTTTCCATCTTTCAAGAGAGCCTCAGTGTAGATCTGGCCATCAGATGAGGACCCGATATAGGTTGCCGGAGTGACCGTCAGGACGCTTTTGTCTTTCAAGAGAGCCTCCTTATAGGTCAAGCCGTCAGAGAGAGGACCCGATATAAGCTGTCGAAGTGACCGTCAGGAGCGCTATTCTTTCAAGAAAGCCTCCGTATAGTTCTAGCTGTCAGGGTGAGAACCCGATATAGGCTATCAGAGAGACCGTCAGGAGCACTTTCATCTTTTAGGAGAGCCTCTGTGTAGATCTAGCCATCAGGGTGAGGACCCGATATATACTGTCAGAGTGACCGTCATGAGCAGTTTCGTCTTTCAGAAGAGCCTCAAGGTAGGTCTAGCCGTCATGGTGAGGACCAACATAGGATGTCGGAGTGATTGCCAGGAGCATTTTGGTCTTTTAGGAGAGCCTCAAGTAGGTCTAGCCGTTATAGTGAGGACCCAACATAGGATGTCGGAGTGATCGCCAGGAGCATTTTTGTCCTTCAGAAGAGCCTTCATATAGGTCTAGTCGTCAGGGGGAGGACCCGACATAGGCTATCGAAGTGACCGAGCGCTCCCATCTTTTAGGAGAGTTTTCATGTAAGTCTAGCTGTCAGGGTGAGGACCCGATATAAGTTGCCGAAGTGACCGTCAGGGGCATTTTTGTATCTCAGGAGAGCCTCCGTATAGGCCTTGCAAGATTCCGTGCGGCTTATTTACTGCTCCAACGTCTGGATTTTGATTCTTCTTTAGGAGAATAGATGGTGGTTTCTATTTCTCCCCTTCATTCCCTCATTTGGGACAGTGATGGTTTCGTCCCGAGTAGCATCCTCGATCTATATGTATTTTTGAGACTGAAAGAGAAGATGTCTCTCATCTTGGTGACTTCATGCTCCTCCAAGTATTTGTAGAAAGAGTGGGAGACTTGCAACCCACTGATGAACGCAGCGACAACCATATCATCATTACAGTTATACACCAAGACCATTTTGTTTTGAACATAACTAACGTAATGTTTGAGACTCTCTCTTTCTTCATCTTGATCATGAGGAGGTGATTGATGTTCTTCTTAAGATCCTGTCGATAAGCGTATTTGTGATGGAAAGCCTGCTTACTCTTTGAAACTCCGAAGTGAGTGCTCGAAAGAGAGTGGAATGAAACTGGATAGAAACACGCGACTCAAAAGGAGGTCATCATGAGAGTGGACAGTCATCTTGTCTTGGTACTGTCGGAGGTGGTGGTGAGCTCGGGGTAAGGCCCGAGACTTTCTGCTCAGGCCCATGTGCTCGAGACTTTCCCCATGTTAGACTTGTATGTGAATTGAGCCTGCTGGCAAAAAAATGATGCCCCAAGGAGGTGAAACATTGTCGCGATCTTGATGAAGTAAAATCCGACCAACTTTAGAAATTTCTTTAGTCAAAACTATTCCATTGTAATTGTCCAGCGATTGAGTTTTTTCTCTCTTGACCCATCATTGTAGTATCAAAAGTCATAATTTAATGACAAAATAACCATAAGAGTAGATCATCCGAGATGGGCGAAAACAAGCATAAGTTACATAAAGTTATGATTGGCTGTTTTGTCTAATACAATTAAAAGAAACTCTTTCTGTGAGCAGATGACGAGAAATTTTTTATATTTATATTTTTTTTACTTGGATGTCAACTATTGAATGTACCTACTCATACACAATTTTAATAAATTAAATGATCGCAAATAATGTTTGTGTTTGATTTGATTTAATATTTCTTATCATTAAATGAGAGAACATACAAGATACAATATAATAAATTTATTTATAAGCTTCAGGTTTTTCACTTTCTTAGTACGGATAAAAAACAAAAGAGAGAGCAAACAACAATTCGGTGTGAAAAGCAAGGAATAATTGTTGTTAAGGGAGCATGATTAGGTAAATTTTACTCAGATGATTTGAAAAAAAATAAGGAGAAAGACATGAATTTTGCCCCTCATTTATTGTGCTTAAAAAAAACTACTCCTTTTCGCCTTCTGAACTCTCTTAATCTATGCATAGATTCATGGACTATTCCTAGAAAGCCTGAAATCATTAAGGGATTAACAAGAATGGAAGACATCACTGAATTTAATGATTAACAAAGAATTGAAGACATCATGAATTTAACCAGAATACTGTTTTTATTCGTCCCAAGTATTGCATGCGTATAAACCTTAAAAAATAGAAGTATTGTTTAATATTGATAATTGTTAGAATTTTGTCTTGTTTTTCAAGAGGAGATGATGATCCAAGAAAATTGAATTAAGTTGGAGAAGATGATGGCTTGAAGGAGAAAAAGCATATCAAGCAAGTGAAACAGTTTCCTTTTCAGGCGATTACGAGTTTTCTTTTTAGGAAGAGTATGAATAGAATTTACTATTCAATGAAGATTTGTTTTTAAAGAGTAAAGGGTTTAGAATCTTTCTAGATCAAGGAGATCAACTCCTAATAGGATTGATCAAGATTTTTCAAGCATCCAATGGTCAAGATTATCTCATAGTCTAAATAGGAGTTGTACTCTAAAATCTTATAAATAAAGGGTTGTAACTTAGGATTTAAGTGAGTAGAAGAGAAGAAGAAAGTTATAGTGAACAACAATGTAAGGCCCTAAAAAGTCAAGAAGGCCCTTAAATCTAAGAAAGAGAGGAGCAAGGTGAATGTGCATAGAGAAATGTATACTCTTGTAATTTAGGCGTATTCAAGGGGAAGTGATACCTTTGTGTCATTAGAGAAAGGTTAGATCTCTTTGTATCAGGTTTATTAATAAATCTCTCTTAAGTTCTCTCTCCCCTGGACGTAGGCCAAGTTTGGACCGAACCACATTAAATTGTGTGTTCTTCTTCTTATATCTTTTAATATTCATCTTGTGTGCTCGAGGTAATCGATCTCATAGCGTGATTGACGTCGTCGGTGGGGATCTCGTATTTCTCAACTATTAGTATCATAGTAAATATGGCATCCCGGATTATGCATGTAACAATTGGTATCGAAACATATCAATTCCGTCATAACAAATGGTATCAGAGTTGATGGTGTTCATTCAAGACTCGAGTGCTCTAGATGAAGAAGAAGATGTCAAGTCGATGGAGTTCAACGGAGGCATCAAGATGAAGAAGACAGCAAAAAAGTTCAAATTTGTTCTAAGATAAAGATCAATGACTTTTGGAGTATATTGATCAGGATGGGGTCGTCAAGGCTCAAAGATGCTCAGATCTGAACGTGTAGACGGGAGGTGATGATCGTATCATCGTCAATGGCGGACGATAAGATGAGCTCAACAAGCTCATGGAGGCATCGCATAAGTCATCCCCATGGAGGCTTGCTGCAGCAGCAAGTCAAAGGAAAAAACGGAGGGTGACGAAGATGATCAACAGACGAGATTGATCGGAAGGTAGATCGTACAATCATAGTCAGATTCAGACGATCAAGGTGTCGAACCCTATGTTTTTCCGGCATTCTGGATACAATGGTGGATGCAGATCGAGGAGATTCTAAAGTTTGACACAGGTTTTGTACAGTTCGGTAAAAGAATCAAAGAATCATGATCAAAGTTACAACGGACTAATCATGACCCGTGAGATTATTGCAGGCATTGGTGGATCTATCAGATTTGAAGATTATCAATATCAGGACAATAGATCTGGCAAATATTAATACAGTGGGGATGTCAGCTCTGATTGATGGAAGAAAGACCATGGCAGTGTGCGACGGGAAGGCCCGGTAAGACCATGGCAGTTATCTGAAGATATTAAGCCTCAAGGTTAATACATTGATGAAGGTGGTCCATCACCAAGTATCGGTGGAAGACCATGACACGATAAGTCCTTGACAATGTTCGCGTAAAGTTGGTAAGACCATGGCAGAATTAGAGCGGATTGCCTCAAGACTGGTGAGGCCCATGGCCGGGAAGGTATCACAAAGCGGAATTGCTGGTGGTGGCGGTGATGTAATGCAAACTAAGAGAAAGAAACTAAATCAGGGAGTTTCAGTAAAAACTTGAAGGGAGCTCACTTCGAGGTGAAGCTTCAACGAAAAACTGCAACGAGTCTAAGAATTGCAGATGACCATAGAAAAGGGCAGGCAGGCGAGGTTCGGATGATCCAAGATATGGCGGTGAATCCGCCAAAGGCCCCAGGGAGAGGGCAAGGTTAAAGACTTTACGATATGGTTATAACCAAAGAAAGAATTAAGATAGTAATCCAAAATCTCAAGTTGTTTTTCTAAAGGCTTGAAAAGTAGGGTCAAGTTGTTGTTAGGATTTTTCTTGTTTTTCAATAGAGATGATGGTCCAAAAAATTCAATTGGTTGGAGAAGATGATGGCTTGAAGGAGAAGAGCAAATCAAGGTGGAGCATTTCTTTTCAGGCGATTGTGAGTTTTTCTTTTAGAATATTATGAATAGGATTCAATTCCTATTCAATGAAGATTTATTTCTAAAGAGTGAAGGGTCTAGAATCCTTCTTGATCAAGAGATCAACTCCTAATAGGATTGACCAAGTTTCTTCAAGTATCCAATAACCAAGATCATCTCATAGTCCAAATAG
>JAVJIF010026750.1:0-55210 GCA_038442645.1 Agave tequilana | reverse complement strand
TGCAAATAACTTGTCTTAATGTCCTAATTTATACAGGGTATGATAGGAGAAAATAAATCATGAAATTTATCCAATTAATTCAAAAGTTCAAAAGAAGAAGATCGGTTCAAATCCAAAGGTTTTTGAAGCTATTTTATCTGAAATTTGGATATATCAGTTAAGATAATATCATCTAAATTCAAAGAAAAAATAGATTGTCTAAAGACCCTATCTGTTTCACTGAAGATAAATGAATATCTTATCAATTCTAGAAGATAAACTGAAAATCCAGTGGATAAATGGATAGAGAGAAGATCATTGGATGAGATGAAGCAATTTAAATTCAGATTCAGGCTGGATACAGTTTAGCATTTTAATGATAACTTTCGCTACTGAGAATTAAATATAATGATTTAAAATGTTACAGAAAGAAGACTTAAAGGGCTACAATTCTTCTGCTGATTACTCATTCTAATTCTATCATTTGATAAGTGATATTCAGTAATCAACACGCCAACAAGCTGCAGATCAGAATTGAATTTCTGGATAAATCAAATCAAGTTTGGAGATAAGAGAAGAATTCAAATTCAAAAATATACAGCTCTTCCTATCTTCAACGCGTTCTATCCCTCTGGTTTCTCTATAAATTCCCTCATACCTCGAAGACAGAAGGGGCAGAGAGAGCTTTAGTTTAGGTTTTTCTTTTCTTCAATGTAATTTTTAATTTTTATTTTATTTTTAGGTTAGAGAGAGTTAAATAATCAAAGAGAGGAAGAGTTATTGTAGAGTGACACTATTGTAATCTTTTCTTCAAGAACCTTAGATTGAATATGACAATCAATGGAGGTTCTCACTTTTCTCGTTGTGCTCAATCTCGCCGAAGCCTTACTTTCCTTTATTCTTTTCTACTACTTTGCTTTACTCCATGCTAAGGTAAATTTCATTATGATTTAATAGTAAAGGTAAAGATTCTTCTTTTATTTCTTTTTATTTCTGATTTTTGACACTTTTCTTTATCTCTTTTTGTTTCCTTTTCTTTTATAACTAAAATATAACAATACCACCATCTCTTCGTCTACCATATCTTTCTTAACTTAACATAATAATTTATGTTATTTTTATAAATTGAGAAGATAAATATTAATTATCTTTTATAAATTAAAAGAATAAACTTACATAACGCTTCCATCGTTGTCCCTCCATGTGGATCACGACCCGTTAGCCCTAGCTACACGGTAGAATTGAGGACCTTGCACTGTTCTAAATTTCTGTATTTTTTTGGCAGGTTGGTTCGATCAAAATGTTGGCGCCGTTGTCGGGGAGGGACGGTATTTTTTTTTAAATCTACTTTAATGAATTAATCTCTTTTTGCTAATTACAGAAAACTAGGAGCTGCAGTGGACATATTGTTACTTTGTGCCCTACCCAAGAAGGCAGAGCATCAGAGCCCACAACTGTGGTGAACTACTAACTGTAATCTCTTGCAGGTTGCTTTTCAGATATTAGCTCTCTACAGTTATTAATTTATCTGCTTAACTCACTCTGTACATATTTCTAATCAACAGTAACTTGTTTCTTTGTAAATGCTAAAAAACGTTTAGACTCTTGCATCTTAGGGCATCTGTCTATTTTGTTTCTTTACATTACTGTTGAAGAGTGCTGGAGCAAAGGTATGTGTGCATTGCATATAGTTTAGGAAACATATTTTGAGTGATTTATATTACTTGAATGTTACCTTTTGCTTTATACTTGTACACTGTACTAATAAGACTAAGGGCATATTCTTAAACAAGATAAGGTGGGGAAGTCATTACCCTTCCTTAGCCCAAAAACCATCTCCTTACTCATTATCCCTTGAGTAGACGGTTGCCCTAGGAACATCTCGGACACAAATAGGGATTGACCTAAGGAGGAAGTTGTTAGAAGTTGACTCTTGTCAAATCGGTGTCTAAGATTGTGGATTGAGGGCCGAAACCCCGAAGGCTGGTGATTTGGCATAATTAGGCCCGTTGCTTAGGCACGGATACCTCCCACCAATCTTGCCCCTACCTGGCCGATTAACTTGTGGTGAGGTTCTGCAATATACCTCCTGTGGATAATCAACAGTTAGGAGTCGTCTAGGTCTAAGCTCTATCCTAACATAGGTTAGATTTTTCTTTATTTTTCTTGTTTGGTTATTTGTTTGTTTTTGTTTTTCTTGTGAAAATGGATTATAATTACAATTATTCTGATTATAACTCAAATCCATATTTCGCCCAACCTCTTTCAATTCAGATATTACCAACCCGGCATTACATAACTCTAACTAACCAAGTATGCCAAATTGGTCTTATCCGAATCAATATATGCCCCAACCCAGTACTATGAACAAGAATTTAGGGATAGAGGGGCGAAACCCTGAAGGCTGGTGGTTTGGTATAATTAGGCACGTTGCTTAGGCATGGATATCTCCCACCAATCTTGCCCCTACCTAGACGATTAACTTGTGGTCAGGTTTTGCAATATACCTCCTGTGGATAATCAACAGTTAGAAGTCGTCTAGGTCTAAGCTCTACCCTAACATAAGCTAGATTTTTCTTTATTTTCTTGTTTGTTTATTTTTTTTGTTTGTTTGTTCTTGTGAAAATGAATTATAATTACAATTATTCTGATTATAACTCAAATCCATATTTCACCCCAACCTCTTTCAATTCGGATATTACCAACCTGGCATTACATAACTCTAACGAACCAAGTATGTCAGATTGGTCTTATCTGAATCAATATATGCCCCAATCCCAGTACTATGAACAAGAATGGGACAATCATCACTACTCTTCACCAAGTTGGTGGGGATACAACTTCCCCGAGTCTTACTATCAGCAACCTTGCCAACAAACAGCTTCATATAATCCATACCAAGACCAACCTATAGAAGAGAAATCGTCTTTAGAAAAGACATTTGAAGCCTTTCTTTAGTCCATACGACACAAATACAAATCATAGCGGACTCAATTCTCTCAAATAATTTCCAAATCCAAGATCCTTACTCTAATTTCCAAGCCCAACCACAATAAAAAGAACTTGTTGACTTAGAATCATGATTCAGTCCCAAAATGATTGTATTCAATTCCAAACAGATTGTCTCAAATCTTTAATAGGCTAGAAGCAAAAGTGATTCATTTGGTCCACACAATTAATGATAGGAATGAGAAAACTCTACCTAACATATTTTCGACCACTCCTGATTCTCCTAACCATATTGACGAAGAATTATGGTATCTTAGAGATTTTAACCAAGATGCAATTTCACCATAAAACTTTAAACTTGACCAATATCAACCCATTGTCAAATTGACAAGTTTTCATTTCAATGAGACTGAACTTGAAGATGAATGTGATACTGATTCCCAATGTTGTGATTCAATTCCACTTTTTGAATCTATACTGACTCCGATTTTCTCACCCGATTTGGACCCAATTTCGAAGCCAACACTGATTCCTATCCTCATAGAGCTTGAACATAAACCAACTATATTGGATAGTCACATTCCATTGTTGGAAAATGAATGTGAACTTGAATTCTATGATTTGGACCTAATCCATGAACCAACTCCGACTCTCGAACCTAAACTTGATTTGAGTTTTATACCCGAGCCAGTATCAGTTCCTATTTCTTTCATTGTTGAGCCCAAATCATCCATTCCACAAAACCACATTCTACTGTTGGACCAGGGTTTAGATCAATTGACTCCGTGATAATATGCCAAGATTGGTCATATAACCAGAAAAAAATTTCATACTAGGATCTTACATGATCCTATTCATATTGGGGAGTATAAAAATACTAATAAGAAAGAGAAAATAAAAGGTGGGTTTCATGAAAATTCACAATATCTAAATTGGGTAGAAACGCTTGGCCCAATGAGACCACCACCAGAACCACCACCTTGAGATGACAATTTTCTTCCCTTTCTCTTTTTCATATATTATTGTATTTCATTCATACATTGAGGACAATGCATGAGTTAAGTGTGGGGGAGGGTTTACTAACATGCTAACTTCACTAATTTAAAAAAAAATTCTTTCTTTTAAATTTTTGAAATGAAAAATAATTCTTTAACGTATTTTTGTTAAAAATTAAGTTAATTTTAAGGAATAAGAGGATCATAATTAGGTTCTTTATACTTAGTCAAAATAAAATTATTTGTTTGATTTTGAGTTTAGAAAGAAAAATTAGAAAAGTAATTTAGTCTTGATTTTTACCTTGATGAAATATGCATACTTTATACACTTACACAATTAGGGTTCTAAAACAAAGATTCTTATGCCTTATATAAAAAATATATATACATATATCAAAAAAAATCTCTGATTAAGCTAGGCATTTGTGCCTCATAAAGCATAAGTATTCACGTCTAAAAGTGTTCATATAAATAAAAATCCTTAATTTTGTGGCCTATTTGCTCTAGTCCTAAGTCCTTGGGGAATTTTCTCACCCGGTGCCCTAAAATCATCTGGCTTGGGAGTCAACGACTAAGGCTTGTTACATGGGCGAATTAGAAAGCCTAATAGAGTTAAGGGATATTACAGCTATAAATTAAAAAAAAGAAAATAATATGGCATAATAGTTAGAGTTGAAGAATCCTGAGCCAAATTTTCACGGTCACAAGATGCATTTGACTTAGGGTAAAATAATGACTAGATGAGAAATATAATTTTAAAAAACAAGTTTTAAATAAAACTAAGTTTAGAAATGACTAAGTTTTGATAATCATATGACTTATAGATTACTTGAATTTTACATTAATACTTCAAATATTTTTTTCTTTCAAAATGCTTTTTCAAAAAAATACTAACAGTTCATTTCTTTTTCTTCATGGATTTTACGGGTGCAATCCACTGAAAGCCCTCACGAGACAAAACTTGTCCTCTAAGAGTAACCTAGAGGTTTAACGGCTTATTGCACATGCTAAGTGCAACTGTGATTTTTACGAAAGTGAGTTAGGTTTGGTCAGTTCAGTTTTCTTTTCTCTTTGTTTTGCTCGAGGACGAGCAAAAGATAAGTGTGCGGGTGTGTTTGGACACATATATTGCATACTACAATATTCTGTAATGAATATTGTAAATAACTTGTCTTAATGTCTAATTCATGCAGGGTATGATAGGGAGAAAATAATCATGAAATTTATCTAATTAAATTCAAAAGTTTAAAAGAAAGAGGATCGATTCAAATCCAAAGTTCTAGAAGCTGTCTTATCTGAAATTTGGATATATCAGATAAGATAATATCATCTAAATTTAAGGAAAAAATGGATTGTTTAAAGATCCTATCTGTTTCGCTGAAGATAAATGAATATCTTATCAATTCTAGAAGACAAACTGAAAATCCAAGAGAATAAATGAATAGAGAGAAGATCAACAGATGAGATGAAGCAATTTAAATTCGGATTCAGACTCGATACAGTTTAGCATTTTAATGATAACTTTCGCTACCGAAACTCAAATCTAATGATTCAAAATGCTACACAAAGAAGACTTAAAGGGCTATAATTATTTTGTTGATTACGCTTCTAATTCTATCATTTGATAAGTGAATTTAGCAATCAACACGCCAACAAGCTGCAGATCATAATTGAATTTCTGGATAAATCAAATCAAGTTTGAAGATAAGGGGAGAATTCAAATTCAAAAATATACAACTCTTCCTATCTTTATATGTGTTCTATCCCTTTAGTTTTTTCTATAAATACCCTTATACCTCGAAGGCAGAAGGGGCACCATCTCAGAGAGAGATTTAGTTTAGGTTTTTTTCTTTCTTTTTCAATCTAATTTTAATTTTTTATTTTATTTTTAAGCTAAAGAGAGTTACATGATCAAAAGAGAAGAAGAGCTATTGTAGAGTGACACTATTGTAATCTTTTCTTCAAGAAGCTTATATTGAAGGTGACAATAAATGGAGGTTTCTCACTTTTCTCGTTGTGCTCAATCTCGCCGAAGCCTTACTTTCCTTTATTCTTTTCTACTACTTTACTTTACTCCATGCTAAGGTAAATTTCATTATGGTTCAACAGTAGAGGTAAATATTATTCTTTTATTTCTTTTTATTTCTGATTTTTAAACACTATTCTTTATCTCTTTTTGTTTTTTTTCTTTTATAACTAAAATATAACAATACCACCATCTTTCGTCTACCATCTCTTTCTTAACTTAACATAACAATTTTATGTTCTTTTTATAAAACTGAGAAGATAAATATTAATTAGTTTTTGTAAATTAAAAGAAGAAAACTTACATAACGCTTCCATCGCTGTCCCTCTCTGTGGATCACGACCCGTTAGCCCTAGGCTACAAGGTACAATTGAGAACCTAGCACTGTTCTAAGTTTCTGTATTTTTTGTGCAGGTTTGGCTCGATCAAATTTTTGGCGCCATTGCTGGGGAGGGACGGTAAATTTTTTTTGAATTTACTTTAACGAATTAATTCCTTTTTCACTAATTACAGAAAACTAGAAGCTGCTGTGGACATATTTCTACTTTGTGCCTCTGTATAAGAAGGCAGAGCATCAGAGCCCATAACTATGATGAACTACTAACTGTAGTCTCTTACAAGTTGCTTTTCAGAGATTAGCTCTCTGCAGTTATTAGTTTATCTGCTTAATTCACTCTGTACATATTTCTAATCAACAGTAACTTATTTCTTTGTAAATGCTAAAAAACGTTTAGACTCTTGCATCTTAGGGCATCTGTTTATTTTGTTTCTTTACATTACTGTTGAAGAGTGCTGGAGCAAATATATGTTTGCATTGCATATAGTTTAGGAAACAAATTTTGAGTGATTCATATTACTTGAATGTTACCTTTTGCTTTATACTTGTACACTGCACTAAAAAGACTAAAGGCATATCCGTTGATTTCTGATTATTTGATGCATCATTAAATCATATTAGTCAAATGCGATGGAGACACAGGCTACATCGTTTGGCTAGAATTTGCAACATCACCTTGCTCTGGCTGTCTACAATTTTTTGACTGCTAGATTGCAGTTGTGGGTTGAAGCTGAGGGCTTACAAGATAGATAGCAAGATCTGGCTGTCCACATAATTGTCACCATCTTGGCTCATAGAAGTTGCCACACTCCTGCGCGACTCAATTTACGACACAGGCAAAGCTTTCTTTGAAGTACCAGCCAGCGAAAGGTGTAGGCTGTCTAAAAATCACTAAAAGACAAGCCATTAAAAAGCAGAGCCTCAAGTTCTAGACGCGTGGGCTCGACACCCGCGTCTCAACATCAAGGCGCGTGGGCTCGACACCCGCGTCTCAACATCAAGGCGCGTGGGTTCGACACCCGCGTCTCAAGTTCTAGACGCGTGGGCTCGACACCCGCGTCTCAACATCAAGGCGCGTGGGCTCGACACCCGCGTCTCAAGTTCTAGACGCGTGGGCTCGACACCCGCGTCTCAACATCAAGGCGCGTGGGCTCGACACCGCGTCTCAACATCAAGGCGCGTGGGCTCGACACCCGCGTCTCAAGTTCTAGACGCGTGGGCTCGACACCCGCGTCTCAACATCAAGGCGCGTGGGCTCGACACTCGCGTCTCAGCATCAAGGCGCGTGGGCTCGACACCCGCGTCTCAGCATCAAGGCGCGTGGGCCCAAAGCCCGCGTCACAGTATCAAGGCGCGTGGGTTGAAACCCGCGCCTCGGTTATAACCGCCCTGGTTATGGGGCCAGTCGCCGCCCACATAGCGTGGAGGTCAGCCCCTCATTGTGGAGCACTTTTAGGGGGCACGTTCACCCCTGGAGCCTCTATAAATAGCCCCGTCGCTATGAAGAAGGGGTCGGATTTTCGGAGAAAAAGGAGAGATCAGAGATAGACAACAGGCAGACAGAGAGAGAGAAGCAAGAGAGAGCTCAACTCTTCAACAAGCTCGCTGCGTACGAGTTGCCCCTTTGCCTACCTTCTCTTTGAGAGTTTTGGTAGACAGAGCTGTGTTACTCCTTCTACCAGCCAAAGAGAAGATCCCTGACGATCCCGACGGTCATCCGGTCAACGAAAAACAAGATTCACTCTCCACCGCCACACGAAGAACCCAGCACTAAACAAAGGGAGGATTCAAGACTCAACATCCTCCCTCCCTTATAACTAGAAGGAAAATAGTTTTGTTGTAATTTTTCATCTGATTCAAGGAAATTTTACAGCGAACACCTTCATTTCTATTTCCGGCGCATACAAGAGAGAGATGGCGACTCCGCTGGGGACTACATTTGTCACTGATGAGCAAATCGTGGCGCAAGATGCTGTCTTTTGTAAGGGAAAGATGGTCGAATCGCTTGTTGTCGAGTTCGACCAGGCGAAATACGAAGAGTTTCTCTCTGCCGGCTCCAAGAGCCCAAAGACCCGCGTCTGCCGCAGTGTCTCGACGGGGAATGGCCCCGAAGCCCGATCCGAGGTTCTCTCGGGCACTGCTGCTGCCAACTGTGCCAAGCAAGATACACGCGCAAACGCCTCTCAGAAGGCCCACGTGATCTCAGACACAACTGCCGCTACGATCAACCGCGCAGCACGGAACACACGCGTCAGCGTCTCTCAGGAGAACCCGCGTGGTCAAAATCTCTGGTGTCCAGCATCAGGTCGTCGTTGGTCACTCTCCACCTCCACAACGCAACCGAAACGCTGAGCGTCGACAGAGGAGACGTGCGCGTCAGCTACAAGTTGGAACCTCTGGTTGTCCGACTGAGGCTGGACGCGACGTACAATCTGGCGCCTTGCCCGCGCCACGTCCAGCACGTGAAGTCCGCGTTTGGCGGCCCAAACGCGAGACTCCTCAAGCTAGGTCCTCTGAAGACCAACTCACCAAACGCCAAGGTGAAGCCTCTGCGCCTCATCAAGCGCGAGAGGCACGCGCCCATAGGCATGGGGCCCAGCAGCCCATCCTCTCTCAAACGTCTCTGCCCCGACGCACCGAGCGGCAGCGCGGCAATCGCGTCTCGTCCCAACAGAGACGCCAGACGCGCGTCTTACAGCCGTGGCGCGAAAATCGCGTCCCTGAAACCCGCGCCCAGGCTGTACAGCACATGGATGCCTCCCGTCTTTGACGTTGCGAGGTTAATCTCTTCGATCCCCCTCCCGTGGATCTGAGGGATTACTTGACGAAGAAAAGAAGTGCCAATCAGGTCACTTCATCATGTTGCTGCCAACGGCTCATCTCTATGCTCTCCGAGTGCCGTTGTGGTTTAGGTGTGCACCAGTAGTCTTTAGTTAGACAGCTGACCCTGATTCCCCCGTCAGCCAAAAGAAGGCGCTCCCACAGGAGGAGGACCTTCTCTGACATTGAGTACCCGGAGCTCACTGCGAATATGACGAGCAGGAGCAAGGGAAAATAGCCTGCAGTCAGCTTGGATGAGTCTGACTCTGAACCGGAAGGGGTGTATCAACACACTCGCACCCGGACTGGGGCCATTCCCCCGATTGATTATAATGCCTTAGCTCATGGCATTAAAGTGAATGATTCTCACTCCGTCGTAGCGGATTCACGGGCTTCAAACTCTTCCGTTGAGAAGGAGGCCTCCGCCTACATGATAGGCACTCCTGAGGAAATGGCTAGACGTTTAGAACAAATCCAGAAGGCACAAATGTATATGATTCTTTCTCAGCAGGAATCTATCGACTCCCTCAAGCAGATGCTTGCACAGTTGCTCGAAGACAGGAGGAAATCTCCTCCTAAAAAGACGAAGGGCAAAGGGAAAAAGGGAGAAAGCTCATCTTCCG
Source organism: Agave tequilana (assembly GCA_038442645.1). NCBI lineage: Eukaryota > Viridiplantae > Streptophyta > Magnoliopsida > Asparagales > Asparagaceae > Agave > Agave tequilana. The sequence goes on along the minus strand of JAVJIF010026750.1, from coordinate 45,481 downwards.
AACCTTCTGAGGAGAGGCCGCGATCTACTTCTAGTTCGTCCAAATCCTCGTCGCAAGTAAAGGGCGACCAAGACCAGGGAAAGGCTCATGCTAAAAGAATGAGTCAATTGGAGCAACGCCTCGAGGCCCTTACCAACCGTAAAGGCCTCCAAGAAGCTGGAGTGGTTCGGCCCTATCCTGCTGAATGGGACTTGGTTCCATACCCGTCCAAGTTCAAGGCTCCAACCCTTCAAGCATTCGACGGGAAAGGGTCACCCAACAACACATCTGCTACTTTAAATCCAAACAGGGAATGTAGTAGACAACGATGCCATCTTGGCACGACTGTTCATTGGCACCCTGAAAGGGCTCGCCTTTGAATGGTTTATGAAACTTCCGGAGGGCTCCATCAAGAACTGGGGCGATTTGGAGAAGCTATTCCTAACGCGCTTCTTCGATGACGACTCGGAAGTCACGATGCCCACCCTTTTGGCTACCAAACAGCGAAAGGGAGAGTCCGTCAAATCTTTTATGGAAAGATTTCAGAATGTGGCACTCCGATGTCCGAGCGGCATGACCCAGGCTACCCTGGTGGAAACATGCCGCCACAATCTCCAAACCTCACTCCTTGCTCAAATAGGAGTTGCTGAAAGTCGCACCTGGAAGCAGCTGGTCCAACAAGGTGAACAGGCTGAGGAGATTGTCGCCCGCGTCAGGGCAGAAGAAGGGGAAGCCACGGCCAGAGAGGTCAACAGGCGTGCGCCAGACACATCCCTCTAGACAAAGCGGAAGGATAATTTGGCAACAGAGACCAAATCTCCCGCCAAACCTCAACCGGTCAAGGCGAGTGGCTCTTCGAGCCAGCCACGCGCCAACAAGCAGTATTCTTTCAAGGAGGAACATGTCAATTCGCTCTTTAAGCTACTCAACAAGAGTAATAGACTGAAGCTCCCTGAAGCCAGGCGCCCTGGAGAAGTCGGTAAAACCAACAATCCCAATTACTGCTTATACCACAGAATGTTGGGACACCCCACCAAAAGCTGCTACGTCTTCAAGGATATCCTTCAGGCCCTGATTGACGCGGAGGTATTAAAACTCCGACCAGAGCAGAAGAAGGTGACGGCTAACATGACGTCAGTTCTCCAGTTCGGAAGACAACCCCCAACGCCTTCGTGGGTGGTCCCTATTCCGAAAGGAGAGCTAAGAGTGGTCAACACGGATCCTCACCAGCAACAAGAGAAGGGCCTAGTACCCGTTCCTACGCCTCGAGGGGAAATCATGTGGGTCCACCCTGACCTTGTTGACGCCCAGCAATGGGCTACTGTAACTAATAAGAAGTCCAAGGGCAAGGCAAAGGCGTCATCCTGCAATGTGGTGTGTGCCTCTTCTCGAGAAACGGATACCGATATTCCTTCGCTAACCGACTCGGAAGAGGAGACAATAGTTCTGGCCGCAGAAACCCGGTCGGCTAGTGGCAGAAACCCGCTCAGAACAGCCCTACTTGAAGCAGTATGGCGAAACGGCGGCAACCCCTCCACAACCAGCTGCAGAGCCAACCAAGCCCTCCACAAAACAACCAGTGGAGAAACAGAAGGAGACTCGATTTTCTCGAGCCCTTCAAAAGGGCATCGCGGAAGGATCTACGGCGCCTACCGCTTTGATGTCCTTGTTGGCCCAAGGTTACAATCACCCTTGTTTAGTGTATTTTGATGATTACAAAACATATTAGTTATTTGTACTAATAACAATTGTTGTTTAAGTGTGTTTCAGGTTTTTTTTTATCATACTAGAAGTACTCTCACTCAAATACAAGGCTTTTGGACTCAAGACAATTCAATTTGGGCTCAAGTTGCAATATTGAAGATCAAGTGAAGATAGCCCACCTTGAAGAATAGCTTTGAAGTCTTTTAGAAGTTTGTAAGTTTAGTATGTTAAAGGTTGAATATAGGAAATTTGGCTCTAGGATTTGCACACACACACTTGTTTCATGTATTTCCTATGTTTTGAAAATAGTTTTTGAAAATGGTTGTTTCTAAGTTTTATGCCTTAGTTTATATATACATGTACCAAAGCTTTATATCCTGAAAAACTTGTTTAAAACATGTGTATAAACTATTTTCTGCATAATACTTAGCTATATGTATTTTTAAAATATTTATCAAAATTTTTCTAACTCAAAACAACCCTGTTTTTCAGTGTCAGGCAACATCGGTCGACCGGCCCGGTCGACGGCGCTGTGCCTGGACATGCACTGTTGTGCATGTCCGTCGGTCGACCGGACCGGTCGACCGACAGAGAGCATTCTGCTCTCGGGAATTTTCGGTCGACCGGAAGAAGGAAACTGTGTTTCCTCCTTTTGGGTCGGTCGACCGGACCGGTCGACGGGAGCCAACGGCTACTTCCAGCTGGCCTGGCGGTCGACCGGACCGGTCGACCGCCAAGCCTGCAAAATAGCAACGGCTCTTTCCTCTTTGGGATTTTCTGAAAATCTGTTTTCTTTTTCTATTTTAACAGACTTTTGGAGAGTTGTTGGGGTGCTTTTGCAGGTTGAATTAGGTGAAAAGAAAATGTTTTTAACTTATTTTCAACCCTATAAATAGAGGAGAAGTCTCTCCTTCATACTACTAAGAAAAATTCCTCAAGTTTAGTTGTTTTCAAAAGAGAAAAGAAAAATAGTTTGAAGCTTTCAATTCCCATTTTTTTCAAGATTGTTTTTCAGTTGTGTTTGATTCTCTATATCACTCTACAACTGAAGTTTTCTCACCACACTTCATAGAGCCAAAAATCCTATACTCATTCTATAGTGAAGTTGTAAATTGAAGTGAGAGTGTTTGTAAAAGATTGAGAAAAAGTGTAGTGATCAAGTTGTGATCACTTTGTTCTTGTAATTCCTTCTTGTGGAGCAACCTCTTCGGTAGAGGTCCTTTGTATTCGGTGGAGCTCGGTGCTCGGTCTTCGGTAGACCAATTGTAAAGGCATCCTCGGTGGATAGTGAAAACCCTTCACGGAGGTGAAGGCGGGGACTAGAGCAAGTGTGCTCGAACCTCGAAACAAATCATCTTGTTTGCGATTGCCTTTGCGTTATTCTTGCTTTACATTTCTCTTGCTTTATATTGTCTTGAATTATTTGCTTGAGAACTAACCCTCTACTTGTGCAATCTTGTCTTGTTTACTTTACCTGCTATACTTGTTGTGTTACATTGTGTGCATCTCATTTCTCATCATCATACTTGGCATTGATCGATCACACCTCAATACAACACGATTGCATTGCGCACCTCTAACCCATATCTAGGGGAATTGGGAGGAAGGAGTTCAGAACCTCGCAAGGGGTATTCGGCTCTTAGTCGTGTTTGAGAGATCGTTGCATCACTCATTTAATTAAAGTTAAAAAAGATCATTAGATTAGCATTCACACCTATTCACCCCCCTCTAGGTGTTTTTCAGTCCTGGCTCAATTGGCCAACATCCCGGCACGGATTACCTTGTATGAGCTTCTTAGGCTGTCAAAGTCAACCAGAGAAGCTCTACAAGAGGCTCTGGCAAACGCTGAGGTCTTCATGACCCAGGTGCCAAAAGAGGAAGATGTAGAGAATTGTCTCCACACCTCCCAGAATGCCCCCTGCATCACCTTCACGGCAGAGGATATGCAGGTTAAAGGGAAGCATGATCGACCCCTGTACTTCACAGGGTATATTGGATCATCTGAAGTGAACTGCATTCAGGTAGATCCAGGGTCCGCGTTGAGCATCATGCCTCGCCGGGTCATGCAACATCTGGGCATTCCTACTCATCGTTTGAGCCCTACCCAGACAACTATCTACGGGTTCAATGCCAACAGGACCTGTCCGATGGGGAAGATTAAGCTCAAATGCCAGATTGGAAGTTTAAAGTCGGAAGTGACATGCTACATCATTGATGCCGACACTTCCTACAACCTATTGCTGGGACGGCCGTGGATTCACCGCAACTCCATCGTTCCCTCTACTCTCCATCAAGTCATGAAATACATTGACGAGAATGGAAAGGTGCAGACGTTGATTGCCGAAAGGCATCCATTCAAAGGGGTCGAGAATTATTTCACAGACTCCTTACTGTACCAAGTTCGCGGGGAGTACGAAGTCAGACATGAGGACCTAGCACCCTACTACAACGCAACTATCCACATGGCCGAGAAGTTCACAAACTTCTACATCGATCATGTACCGTGCAGGCAAAATGCGCATGAAGATGCACTGGCGTCCCTCGCGGCCTCCTTAGCTCTTCCAGCTGGAGCAAAGGAGAAGGTATTCGTCTACAGCCACGACCTGTATTGCCCGAGAACTGCCCTCGAAGACTATCAGGAGTCAAAGGGAGAGTATCAAGGCAAAGAAGCGCTGGAATTGTCAACCGGGTCAGAGCTTAAAGACTGGCGATTCCCCTATATCGACTATGTCTTGTATGGCATCCTGCCTGAGGACGCCAAGGAAGTGGCTGCCATTCGAAGGAAAACCCCTAAATTTTACTACAATGCGATTGCACGAACATTGTATCGTCGATCGCATGACGGGGTCTTGCTCCGGTGCCTCTCACCAAAGGAGGCCCAAGAGGTATTGAAAGAAGCCCACGATGGTATGTGTGGAGCCATCAACCTGGCCCAAAACTGGCACATCGACTCCAAAGATTGGGTTACTACTGGCCCAAGATGATTGCCGATGCCATCACTTATGCCAAAAGATGTCACGCCTGCCAAGTGCACGGCGATTTCATCTATCAAGCACCAGGGTACCTCCACTCCACGACCTCTACCTGGCCATTTGAAATGTGGGGGATGGATGTGATTGGTCCTATCAGCCCACCATCATCAAAAGGACATCTGTTTATTTTGACAATAACCGATTATTTCTCTAAATAGGCCGAAGCTATTCCTCTGAAGGAGGTAAAATCGTCTAACGTGATCAAGTTCGTGAAACATCACGTTATTTACCGTTTCGGTGTACCTCGGCGAATTGTCCATGACAATGGACCCCAGTTCATCAGCCAGGCGTTCCAGAGATTCTGCGCTAAGTTCAGAATCCAGAGTGTGTCCTCGACGGCATACTATCCTGCCGCTAACAGCCTCGCAGAAGCTTTCAACAAGATTATTGGCAAGCTTCTCAAGAAGTTCGTCTCGAAAAGTCAACGAGACTGGGACGATAAGCTAGGTGAATGCTTATGGGCCTATCGCACAACTGTGCGAACCCCAACTAAAGCCACGCCATTTTCTTTGGTATATGGGTGTGAAACCGTGCTTCCACTGGAAATCCAAATTCCATCTCTACGCGTCGCCTTGACAGCGGAGATGACAACAGAGGAGAAGCATCGACAGCGACTCCAAGAATTGGAGGCCTTAGACGATAAGCGTTTGCAGGCCCAACAAGAAATCGAGCTTTACCAAGCTCGAATTACCAAAGCCTTCAACAAGAAAGTTAAAATGCGAACTTTCAAGAAAGGTGATCTTGTTTTAGCCGTCAGAAGACCCATGGTGATGACGCACAAGACAAAAGGAAAATTCCAACCCAAATGGGAAGGACCGTTTGTGGTAGAGTCAGTCTACTTGAATGGATCATATCGCCTCATAACCTCGAATGGCGATACACTCATGATGCCTATCAATGGCAGGTTCTTAAAGAAATACTATCCTTAAATGGTATTCTTCCGCTGATCAAGTTCAAAATTACACCTCTGATCAAAACAAGAAGAGTTTCTTCATTAATATCCAACGCCTCCGACGGCTAGGGATAGAGGAAAATGTTTGCTTCTAAGCCCAACATAAGTCTTCGACAACTCATCATGCTGAGGGGAATAACATGGCTAGCCCAACTTAAACGGTAGTTGGTAAAGGCATATCAAACCCGTTGATAGTTGAGGGTTTGCTAAAAATCCTAAGTGGACTCAACTTCACTCTCCCCTCCAAAATCCCTTACCAATTCTCATCCACAGAATGGTAGGCCTACAAGATACAGTTGTTGCCAAGTTAACACTATACCTCTGGCGCTTCAAACTCCACTTGTCCATTCTCATCAATAGGATGACAGGTCCTCAAATTGCTCATATCGCAAATCAAGTTTCTGACAAGTTAATATCACACCTCTGACAAAATTACTGTTTAAGTTAACATTATACTTCTAAACAGTAAACCAAGCTTCTGCCAAGTTAATATTACACCTCTGACAGTCACTTTCCTTCAGACTTCCGTATTGAAGCTGATATGAATGATGCTAAGTTAACACTACACCTCTAGCATCTAAGTGATTGCTAAGTTCAACAATACACCTATGGCCATGACTTTTCCTCGACTTCCTTATCCAAGCCGAGATGACCAATGCTAAGTTCCACATTACACCTCTAGCATTACCCTCACTGTCAAGTTAAACATCACACCTATGTCAGTGACACTCTCAGTTTTCCAAACGAAAGCTGAAATGCTTCTGAGTCAAGTTAATATCACACCTCTGATTCACATTCTTGTCGAGTTAACATCACACTTCTGGCAAGACAACTTTCAACCCGTTAAGTTAATATCACACCTCTAACGGTAAAGATTTTCCTAGATTCCCTGCGAGTCTAGTCTCACTTGTTATTCTCTTCAACAGAATAACAAGTCTACCTAAACACATTGTTAGGTTAATACTACACCATTAACAGTGTTTTCCTTCAAATCCCCAGCTGAGCCTAATCAAGTGAATCCTAAACCTTGATAAAGGCCCATTTTCCCTGGGGGTACGAGTTTCACTTGTCATTCTCCTTTATAGATTGACAGGTCCACCAAACATTATTTCATCTCTGTCAAGTTAATATTACACCTCTGACAGTATTGTGAAAGTTCCTGAAATAGGATCTTTCCCTACAAAATTTGACTTATTAAGATTATCATCATAATTTTGATGAAGTCAAAGTTCTTCTGCTTCTATGCGTCTGACTGAAGACAAAAGGTTCAAGACAATAGAAAGAGGCAGAAAGAAAAATGTCACTTTTATTTATATCCAGGCATATGAAAGTGTTACAAAACGCTCTCTTATACAATAAGATTGAGTGTTACAATTAAGGAGTACAAAGAAGTCCCTTTCTCTCTCAGAGGCCGTACTCACTCCTTAAAGCCGCATCTGATTCCAAGTGCACGATGTTTGGAAAAGCGCCAAACTTTCGCGACAATAGAAGCTGGCTGCACCATGATGCATGATGTAAACATCGAAAGAGCCCTAGCTGACTAAGCTAAGAGCAATGGTGTTCTTGAGGTCCGGTGGCAGCAGAAAGCCCTGCAACCCTTCATTCATGAGCATCTCTTTCGCCAGAAGGCCATCCAACAAACATGGAGTGTCCTCGATGTCACTTCTGGGGTGAGAGAGGAAGGGGATGCTATCTGCCACTATATCCACCGTAACTCCCTCGCCGCCATACCCACTGTGACCGTGACCAGCCCGCAAGCATGACGGGTGCGTCACATTCAAAGAGATCTTGACGAGGGTTAAGTCCCCGTCAGGGATCGTGATTTCTTCCCTTGTGGACGACGGAGACTATGATTTCTTCCCTTGTGGATGAACATCGAACAAGTTCGCTGGCCGATATATTCTCCCACGGGCCCAGCGAACGAGAAAAAGGACGATCAAGCCTACCTGCAAGGAATAAACAAAGGAATCAAAACATCTAGAACTTAGTACACTTCAACAGAGAAAACTAAGTGACAGACGCAGTTATTGCCGAAGACTACAGACGCGGGAATGACCCACGCAGTGAGCCAAAACTTTCGCGGTGGCAGAAACAGACGCGAGTTAAAACTGTGATACACGCAGGGTTCAAACGCAGTCCAATTTTCTGCATCTGCGTCTAACACACCAGGCGCGAAAAGACTCAGACGCTGAAAAAATTGCCATCTCCCTGTTGAATGAACAGGAGTTGCAAGATTCGGGTCTGAAACCCTCAACCCGAGTTGGAATTCATCCAAGTCAGTGGCCTTAAAACGCGAGCTTCATGAGCAAAGCCAGCGCCAAGTGCCAAAGACTTCTGTACTCGCGTCCAGAGAAGTTCAAGTCGATGGCGCAAATTCCAAAAAAAAGGAATGCACCAACTAAGATTTCATCCAGATGGTGATATCTCTTTAAGAGATGCCAAGGTGCAAGCCTGTGTGGACTAAAAATATCATGGCAAGTCGGGACGGCATACCCACAGAGGCCTCTATCAAGAGTTGAACTCTCTGCATTAAAACGTGGACATGAAAGATGATCAAAGAGATGCTTTCTCCTGAAGAGACCAAACAGAAGCATGAAAGCTCTGGGTCATCTTCATCCACAGAGTCACCTCCATCCATGGAGACAGACCCCTGTTAGAAACTCTGAAGAAGGCGGAATTTCTCAGAGCAAATCAAAAGAAACCGTCTAAGTTTGGGTTGTTAAAGGGGGAGAGGGTGAGCCTTATTTATAGGCAGCCCCTGATAACTGCCATTAATGGTTCCCGTCGGCCTTAATGACCGCACGACCGTCAAAGTCCAATAGGAGTCTGAAGCGTGGAACGTTGCTTCGGGAAGCGTCGCAGACGCTGGTCTCAAACCGCCAGCGCCGGTTTTGCATTAAAAGGCATTAACGCTTGAGTCCAATGAGGAACCAACGCGTGGACAACTGCTTCGGGAAACAACGGACGACCCAGTTTCCCAATCGTCAGTGAAGACTTGAAAGATCTCATGAAATCTTTAAGTCAGGCCGCATTTAACGCCTGGGAAGTTACATCAAGACGCAGATGAGAAAGCCGCGTCCAGGAATCCGCGTCCCCTTTTCAAACTGAATGACGTCCACCTGCATTCCAGAGGAATGTCCGCGTGACCCAAAGTTGCGTCCCTTCAGCAAACGGGGCCCATTTTAAGGGAAAGCACTTAATTCAGCAAAAGACTTAGGCCATTGTGGGATTAGTTGAAAAAAAACGCAAGGATGCGTCCCTCGCGTCTTCATCAGAGGAGCTGCGTCTGCATGGGTAGTGATGGGTTTTTGCACCTAGTCAAAAGACCCAGCGCTGCATCCTTAAGGACTGCGACTAGTGAGTCACACTCAAAAAACCGCGTCCTTCACGTCCACTTGAACCGCGTCTTCATTAGCAGGACGGATTCGTGTTTCTCTCTGTGAATTGACGCCGCGTCTCAGCAAAAGGACTTAGTTCTGCCTGAGTTCCTATGAACTGATGACCGCGTCTCTCTCTATGAATCAATGCCGCGTCTCATCAAGAAGACTTGAGTCAACGCCGCGTTTCATTAAAAGAAGTTGAATTCATCTATAGCAAGGCAATAAAGATGGAACAAGAACTTCAAAGACTTTTACTGTTCAAAAAAAAAAGAAATGGTAAAAGCAAGTACAAACACTCTTGGTGAATAGAGTGTCCTCTTTCTTTACAAAAAAAAAGAAGAAGGCTACAAGTCCTGGTTCGCCAAGGAACGGATTTGCTCTCTAAGGCGATGTATCTTATGTTGACGCGCCTTCTCAGCCTCCATGAGAGCTTGGGCCCGCAGATCCGCCTCAGATAAAAATCCCTGCGCTTGTACTCGGAGGGATTCCAACTCGGATGAACGAACAGAGAGGTTTGCTTCAACTTGCGCCTTGGCAGCCTCTAACTCCGCTAGCCTCTTTTCAGAGGTAGCAAGCCTTTGTTCGTTAAAAGCAATCATGGCCTCAGCCCTGGCTATAGCAGCCCGAGAGTCAAGGATAGCCTGCTTTGCAGCCTGTATGATCATGACAGATTCCTTGGACTCGACCGCTAGCCGTTGATGATCAGCCTGGAAACCTTCAAGAAGACGGGTGTTATCGATTATCTTCTCCTCCACCTCCCTTCGCTCCTGATCTTGAGCAGCAAGGAGCCTATTCAGAGTTTCCTGGGCTTCGTGGAATGAGCTGGCATCCTCCAGGGATCGAAGCTCTCTCAGGTCTTGTCCCAGCTGCTCCACCACCAGCAGACACGCCTGGGCTAGCGAAGGGCCTCCGGCCAACTTGATGTTCTCGGCCAAGTTTCCGAGAAACATCCGGGCGAATTCAAAGGAGCTACCCCCAGAACAAGTGGCGGTGCACTCATGACATGGCACGGATTCGCACCCAACAGGCGCGTCTCTCCGAAGTTCGCGTCCTTCCGATCCGGCCTAGCACCGCGTCTGCCCAATGGAATATCACTCGCGTTTTCCATTTCCAAAAGGTGCACCCCATGAAAGTCGCGTCTGTAAAGCAGTACCATCTCTGCTCTTCAAAAAGAACTGGCGTTCAGTCCTTGCTTCTGCAAATCAGTTTCAACAGTACACTGGCACAAGCAGACGATCGTCCACTCTTGGCTTAAAACGCGTCCATGACAGACTAAAAGCAATCGGGGAGGTTTAGACTGTGTATCTAGACACTCAACACGATCAACTCTGGTGGCCTCAAAGAGTTCAACAGTACACTCATGAAGACCAACTCCAGATAAGATCAAACCCGGAGCATTAACAGTCCAGTCATAGAGGTGAATTCAGCTAGAGTCCAAAGTATTTCGAAATCCGTCCCAGTTAACTGCGGAATATCAAAAACTTTGGAGGGGGTTCTGTAGGCTGTCTAAAAATCACTAAAAGACAAGCCATTAAAAAGCAGAGCCTCAAGTTCTAGACGCTTGGGCTCGACACCCGCGTCTCAACATCAAGGCGCGTGGGCTCGACACCCGGGCTCGACACCCGCGTCTCAAGTTCTAGACGCGTGGGCTCGACACCCGCGTCTCAACATCAAGGCGCATGGGCTCGGCACCCGCGTCTCAAGTTCTAGACGCGTGGGCTCGACACTCGCGTCTCAACATCAAGGCGCGTGGGCTCGGCACCCGCGTCTCAAGTTCTAGACGCGTGGGCTCGACACTCGCATCTCAACATCAAGGCGCGTGGGCTCGACACCCGCGTCTCAACATCAAGGCGCGTGGGCTCGACACCCGCGTCTCAATATCAAGGCACGTGGGCTCGACACTCGCGTCTCAAGTTCTAGACGCGTGGGCTCGACACCCGCGTCTCAACATCAAGGCGCGTGGGCTCGACACCCGCGTCTCAACATCAAGGCGCGTGGGCTCGACACCTGCGTCTCAACATCAAGGCGCGTGGGCTCGACACCCGCGTCTCAAGTTCTAGACGCGTGGGCTCGACACCCCGTCTCAACATCAAGGCGCGTGGGCTCGACACCCGCGTCTCAGCATCAAGGCGCGTGGGCTCGACACCCGCGTCTCAGCATCAAGACGCGAGGGCCCAAAGCCCGCGTCACAGTATCAAGGCGCATGGGTTGAAACCCGCGCCTCGGTTATAACCGCCCTGGTTATGGGGCCAGTCGCCGCCCACATAGCGTGGAGGTCAGCCCCTCATTGTGGAGCACTTTTAGGGGGCCCGTTCACCCCTGGAGCCTCTATAAATAGCCCCGTCGCTATGAAGAAGGGGTCAGATTTTCAGAGAAAAAGCAGAGATCAGAGATAGACAACAGGCTGACAGAGAGAGAGAAGCAAGAGAGAGCTCAACTCTTCAACAAGCTCGCTGCGTACGAGTTGCCCCTTTGCCTACCTTTTCTTTGAGAGTTTTGGTAGACAGAGCTGTGTTACTCCTTCTACCAGCGAAAGAGAAGATCCCTGACGACCCCGACGGTCATCCGGTCAACGGAGAACAAGATTCACTCTCCACCGTCACACGAAGAACCCAGCACTAAACAAAGGGAGGATTCAAGACTCAACATCCTCCCTCCCTTGTAACTGGAAGGAAAATAGTTTTGTTGTAATTTTTCATCTGATTCAAGAAAATTTACAGTGAACACCTTCATTTCTTTTTGCGGCGCATGCAAAAGGGTCAAAAGCTAATTCCATTTGGAAGAATCAAATCTGAGCCCATTGCTTATGAAATCTCAGTGGGGGGGGGGTAGTTTTGAGTCTCCAAAAATTTTCCATTATGGACAAAAGTCACATCACATGATGAAAAGAGTGGGGCATGATTTTACCAAAGGATCGGCCCTTAATTTCAGCAAAGAAAAATGAGCATTACTTTGTTCATTAGTACCAAAAGTTAAAAACCCCGACCATTATCACCAGACCCGAAGAGGACTCGATTATGTATCTATGTCAGTCCCATCAGATTTCAGATCTGAAGAAGAAGTCCATCATGGTAGCTCATCAGCAACATCGCCGTGGGACTCAGACATCAGTGTCAGTGTTACATTCAAAAATCTATCAGTGAACATGGTATCAGCCAGCCATTTAGAAGCTGACGGAGAAGATATTTTTAAATCTGAAGAATTGATCCAGTCAGACTCTGATCCATGGATTAAGCACTTAAATACTCTTTAGAATGTACGCTTTGAACAATACGACCCACCCACTGAGGATAAAGTGACTCAAATAAATCTTGGAGATGAGGCTAACCCCAAGCCCATTTTCATAAGTGAGAGCTTATCACTTTTTGAGAAAGAAGACTTAATACATCACATACCAGAGTATACAGATGTCTTCACTTGGAATTACGAGGAGATGCGTGGGCTCGATCCCAGATTGCTATGCATCGCCTCAATATCGACCAGGACGCCAAGCCAGTTAAACAACAATAATGGTTCTGTCCCATGATCATAAAAGCAATCGAATCAGACGTCAAGAAGCTCATACACTTTAGTTTCATCGGGGAAGTGCAACATCCTGATTGGACAGCTAATATAGTTCCTGTTCCCTAAAAGAATGAAAAGATCTAGATTTACATCGACTACTGTGATCTAAATGATGCTTGTCCTAAAGACAAATTTTCTCTCCCGATCATGGATAATATGATTGACAATATGTGTGATTTTAAGAGGATGTCTTTTATGGATGGCTTCTCAGGGTATAATCAAATAAAGATGTACCCTGAAGATGAAAAGTACACATCTTTCAGGACGCCTTTGGGAGTATATGGTACATGGTAATGCCCTTTGGCTTGAAGAGCGCTGGTGCAACTTGTCAACGCGCCATGAATACGATCTTCTATGAGCATACATGCAAGACTGTAGAATGCTATGTCAATGATATCGCTGTGAAAAGCTACAACAAAGGCAATTTTCTTGGAGATCTTAAAAGAATGTTCGACATCATGCGGGCTCACCAGTTGAAGATGAATCCAACCAAGTTCTTCCTGGGGGTAGCCAGTGGCAAATTCCTTGGATTTATTAGTACATCCAAAGGAATTCACCTGGATCCAGAGAAAGTTCGCACCATTCAAAAGATGCAACCTCCGAGAAATCTTAAGGAACTTAGAGGCTTACAGGGACGATTGGCTTATATCTGAAGATTTATATTGAAACTTTCAAGATGTTGCCAACCCTTCACCAAACGAATGAAGAAGAAAGTCTCATTCGTTTGAGATAACACTTGCCAAAAAGCATTCGAAGAGATCAAGGAGTATCTCACACACCCTCCCGTTCTGGTAGCTCTAGTATCACAAAAATCTTTCTTATTATATGTTCGAGTTATGGATCATTCCCTGGGAGTTTTGCTAGCTCAGATCAATGATCAAAATCATGAACAAGCAATCTACTATTTGAGTAGAACAATGATTGCGACGGAGCATCGTTACAACCTGATCGAGAAGGAATGCTTACCCTTAGTCTTCACCATTCAGAAGATGCGACACTACCGTGTAGGGTAATGCAATTATGTCATTTTTAGAGTTAGTCCCCTGTGATTACTCATGATAAGACCATCTTCGCTAATTACAGATTAGCAAAATGGGCCATATTGTTCTCACAATACGAGATGCAATTCATGCCACAAAAGGCGATCAAAGGTCAAGATGTGGCAGATTTCCTGGCCGATCACCCAATTCCAGAAAGTTCAAAAATTTATAATGATCTTCCAGACACGATTGCAGAAGTTAACGTGATTCACGTCTCCTCAGAAGAACAAGAGTGGCAACTATTCTTCGACGAAGCATCAAGAACAAGTCCTGAGGGAATATCGTTGCAGGTGTGAGGGTGGTACTTATTTTCCCACATAATTACATGATCCCTCACGTATTTTCATTAACTGAGCCGTCTTCAAATAATGTTTTAAAATACAATGCTCTTTTGATCGGAATGCAACTTGCTGAAGAGACCTCAAAGCGTATTGTGATTTAAAGCTCATTGTCAATCAGGTTCGCGAGGAGTACGAAATCTGATATGAAGACTTGATACCCTATCACCGCAACCATTGACATGGCAGAGAAGTTTAAAAACTTCTACATTGACTATGTACCACGTCAGCAAAATGCGCATGCAGATGGATTGGCATCTCTCGCTGATTCATTGGCCCTTCATGCTGGCGCCACAGAGAAGGAACTTATCTACAGTCGTGACTTATACTATTGCAAATTTGCTCTTAAAGACAGTAAAACTCTAAGAGGAGATCTTCAAGTTAAAGTGTTTTTTGAGACTTCAATAAGACTCGAGCCTAGAAATTAGCGATTCTCTTATATTGACTTCGTCTTGTACGATATATAGCCTGACGACCCTAAGGAGGCTGCTGCCATCAGAAAGAAAGCTCCTCAATTCTATTATAATGCGATCACGCGAACATTGTATCATCGCTTGTATGACGAAATCTTATTTTGATGCCTTTCATATAAAGAAGCACAAGAAACACTAAAGGAAACTTACGGAGGTATGTGCAGAGCTCACCAACCTGGACCTAAGCTCGGAGATTGGCTCAGAAAACTTGGCTATTATTGGCCGAAGATGTCCCCTGACGCCATCGTCTATGCTAAACGATGCCATGCCTATCAGATTCATGGTGACTTTGTCCATCAAGAACTGGGACATCTTCATCCAACGTCCTCTTCATGGCCATTTGAGATATGGGGAATAGATGTTATCAGACTCATAAGCCGTCTAACATCCAATGGACATCGCTTCATCTTAGCCATAACTGATTACTTCTCTAAATGGGTGAAAGTTGTTCCCTTGAAAGAAGTAAAGACATCAAACGTGATCAAGTTCATCAAGCATCGCATACTCTATCACTTTGGTGTACCCTGATGAATTGTCCATGATAATGGATCCCAATTCGTCAGCCAAGCATTCAAGAGGTCCTACAGAAGCTTTTGACAAAACCATTAGAAAAGCTTCTCAAGAAATTGTCTCAAAAAGTCAACATGACTAGGACAACAAATTAGGCGAATGCCTATGGGCTTACCGCACAACAATGAGAACCCTGACAAAGGCTGCGCCATTTTTCTTGGTGTACGGACTTGAAGTTGTACTTTCACTGAAGATTCAAATCCCATCTCTACGAGTTGCCTTGACAACCAAGATGATGGATGAAGAGAAGCATCGATTGCGCCTCCAAGAGTTGAAGCTTTAGATGACAAACATTTGCAAGCCCAATAACAAATCGACCTCTATCAAGTTTGAATTTTTAGAGCCTTCAATAAGAAAGTTAAAGAACGGTTTTTCGAGAAAAGCAACCTTGTCTTAGATATCAGAAGACCCATGGTTATGACACATAAGACAAAAGAAAATTTTCAACCCAAATGGAAAGGTCTATTTATAGTAGAGTCACTTTACTCAAATCGAGCATACCACCTTATAACTCTGGACGGTGATACGCTCATGATGTCGATTAATGGAAGATTCTTAAAAAAGTACTATCCTTAAAGGGACTCTTCTCATGATCATGTTAATACTACACCTCTGATCAAAGCTTTACCTTGATCAATCAGATGGATTAGGTTTGAGATCCAAAATGTTTGGGAGAGCGCCAAAGAAGAGCATCCTTATTCAACAGATTACTCAATGTCGATCGAAGTCGAGCCAGCCGAATATTGCTGACATTGTGATGCATGATGTTAATATTGAAGAAAAAATAAAGTTAGAAACTTCAGTTTTAGCTTTGCCACTCTTCTCAAGATCAGGTTAACACTACACCTCTGATTGAAACTCCAGCCTGATCAATCAGATGGATTAAGGTTTGAGATCAAAAAATTTTAGAAGAGCACCAAAGAAAAGCTTCCTCACTTAGTGGATCACATCGGTCGATCGACGCCAAGCCGACCGATCATTCAAGATTATGATGCATGATATAAACATTGAAGAAAAGACAAAAGTAAAATATCAATTTTTTTGCCTTGTCACTCTTCTCTAATATATAGACATGCACCCATCTTCAACATAGAAGAATAGGTCATATTTTGAAGTCGAGCATGCCTAAGCAACAATTTAGGCACTCCTCTTTCTAATCATTCCTCTCGATCCAGAAGGATGGCTTATCTAGCCTGACTTTTTCATATGTAATGTTGGCATGCCTCCCTTCTCTTGTTCGATTGATCAAAGCTTGACCCAATGACAAGGCATCCGAAAATCAGATGGTGGATTTGAATTAGTCTATCTGATGACTTATCAAATGAAACTCATCAAAGAAGATTTGTGACGCATCTTTGCAGAATCTTTCCATCGTATTCACATTCATATCAAGGTGTGGTGTTTGGTCGACTCTCATAAAGAATATAATGAGTTTATCTGATGGCTTATCAAATCAAACTTATTGAAGAAGGCTCATGACACATCTTTACAGAACCTTTTCAATGTATCCACATTCAGATCAAGATGTGGCATTCGGTCAACTCTCATAGAAAATTGAATAAGTTTATCTGATATTTTATCAAGTCAAACTCATTTAAAATGGTTTGTGACATATCTTTGCAGGACCTTTCTTTTGTTTTCACATTCATATCAAAGTATGGTAATTGAATGAGGATCAAAGAGGACTCCATGAGAAGGTTAATTTACAAACAAAACCCTCCCAGAATTCAAATTCACCTCTGTGATCCCCAGCTCATCTGTGTAGTGAAAACTTAGGAGATACACTACGCTCATCCAACACCTCCAATAGCTAAAGATAGAAAAAACAGTTGGTATTTAAGCTTAACGAAAAATCTTCAACAACTCATCATGCTGAGGGGAATAGCATGGATGGTAGTTGGCATAGGCATACCAAATGATTGATAACTGAGTGTTTACTAAAAATCCTGAGGGACCTGATCCCGCCTTCCCCTCCAAAATCCCTCACCGATTCTTGCCCATGGAATGGTGGGACTACAAAATACTATAATTGTTTTCCCAGTGAAATAATCATAGATAGAACTGTCATGTTAAAATTATACCTCTCGCATACTCTACTGTTAGGTTAATATTATACTTTTAAAGTGATTTTCCTCAATTTTCCCAGCAGATAACAATTTCATCTTATCAATTCTCCTCAATAAAATGACAAGTCAACTAAGTAGCTCAAATTGCAAAATTTCTCGGTCAAGTTAAATACTACACCTCTGACCAAAATTGCTTATATCACAATACAAATCCCTGTTAAGTTAATATTATACCTATGACAGTGATTCTCTCAATTTTTTCAACGAAAATGAGACATCAATGCTAAGTTAAAATATCACACTACTAGTATCCATTTCATTATTAAGTTAAATACTACACTTATGATAGTGATCTTTCTTCAAGCTTTCTCATCAAAATTGAGACGTCAATGCCAAGTTAATATCATACCTCTAGCATTTATCCTGCCATCAAGTTAACACTAAGCCTATGAAAGTAATTTTTCTCAGTTTTCTTAATGAAAACAAGATCTTCTTGATGCTAAGTTAATATTATACCTCAAGCACATATTCTTGTCAAGTTAATATTACACCTCTGACAATTCAATTTTCTCAAACTACAAATTTAAACCCATCATGTTAACATTATACTTCTGACAGTAAAATTTTCATAAATTCCTAGTGGATCGAACTCCACTTTTTATCAATAAAATAGCAAGTCCATAAAATTTGTTCAAATCACGAATTCAATCCCTGTTAAGTTAATATTACACCTTTGACTATGTTCTTCTCAATTTTTCTCAGTGAAAATGAGATTCCTCAGTGCTAAGTTAACATTATACTTTTAGCACCCATTTCAATGCTAAGTTAATATTACACCTCTGACATATCCCTGTTATGTTAAACACTACACCTTTAACAGTGTATCTTCTCGATTTCCTTAGCGGAAATGAGTTTTTAGGTTAAAATCATACCTTTCTAACTTCACTTCTCTTGTGGAGTTACTTAACTCTTAATTGCTATGTTAATCGTTACCTCAAGCAATTAAAATTCAATATCTCTAGTTCATCTGATTTTCAAACAAAAACAGAAAATAAAGATGAGACAGAGTCAAAATATCATTTTTATTATTTAGATTAAAAAGGTAAAAGTGATACAAGCACTCTCTTATTCAATAGGAAGAGTGTTACAAAAGGAAGATGAGCCAAAAGTTAATCTCGCTCAGCGAGAAACTTTATCTAGTCTTTGAGGCGTTGAATGTCTCGTTGGCGCGCTTTCTTAACCTCAGCCAGGGCTTGGACCCTCAACTCTTCCTCTGATAAAAGCTTCTACACGTCTAAAAAAAACTTTTTCATTGGATATTGTCTTCATGATCGAATTGCTCTACATCTAGAACAATATATCTACTTCTTCTCCTCTTGAGAACAATGATGTTCCTCAAGGTCGAAATGCTGTGGAACATTCAGTTTTCACCCGAACGTCTGGGGATGAAAGTCTCGTCCTGCACAAAGTCGTGATCCTTCGCTTAGAGGAAGATTTTGTTCCAATGAGCATGAGTATCTCATTGCTGTCACTTCCTTGAATAAGATTGGTGAAGGAAGGATCGAGATCATACTGGCGCATCGTGTCCAACATTATCTGAGTGCAAACTAATAATACCACAGGAAGGTCCAGACCTGACAAAGCCACTTATAGTCTCTGTTATACAGATCCTCTTCGCCCTCTTTGAAATTGTCTCTGAAAAGAAACTCAACTTCCTGAGTAGTTGCCCGTCAAGCAGGTTTATCGTTCCTTGTTTGCTCCGATGAATGCAGGGACTGCCTTCTGCAGACTTAAGAGGAAGTTAGGATCTACACCGCCAATGTGACCGAAGTGGTTTCTCTTGGTCAAGGAATTCAATGAGTACCTCACTACAAATAAAAATATAAAAACAGTATTTTGAAAACAATAAAGGTACACTAAGGGTTGAAGTTCAGAAGTGGGGCTAACACATAAGACCCGCGTTCTATGACTAAAATGCGAGGCTCACATGAAGCTCATGTTTAGACTCTGCACTTAGAAAATTTTCTAAGTCTTGAGACTCAAAAGCGAGTCTCACAAATGAAACCTGCGTTCAAAAGTCTCAAGATGTGGAGTCCCTTTGACTCGCACTCAATTCATAGACTGGAAGGTCGCGTTGATAAAGTGAAAAAGTGTCAGGATTACCAGACCCACTTTCTACTCATGAACGTGAGAATCGTGTTCACAAAATCAAATTTGGACATGCGAGATCTGCGTTGACTATTCAACTTCAACAGAAGTTTCAAAAACTTCAACAAAAAGTTTAAGAGACAAATCTCTTCGTATTCTTAATGGTGAAATCCATTCTACTTCAGAAATAGGGGCTTCCTGAGGAGGAGAACCACCCATAGTGGTTTGCGCAGTGTCAGTGCTTGAAGAAGCAGCAGAGTGCTTGCCTTTTGGGGCCATTTGCACGATGAAAATCTGTGAGAAGATTCAATAAAGCTTGAAGATTTATGGGTTCTAAGAAGGCTAAAAGTTTTTGATTATCAGACGTGGGTCTGATAAGAAAAGATGAACAGTCAAGTGAAATTGACTGTTGAAAGACCCGGATCTTTTATAGGCTCTTCAATGGCTAGGATACCCAGTGCATATCTCAAGCTCAATCTGAGCTAGGCACGCGTTCAATGCAGCACTCGCATCCGCATCTAGAGGCATCCAATGCGATCTTCGCATTTTAAACTGAGAATCACATTTCAAAGTGGCGTCTCATCATCAATTAAGAGTCATGTCTCAACATCAACTGAGAGTCGCGTCTCATAGTCGCGTCTCAACATCAATTGAGGGTCGCGTCTTCATTGAAGTTCGCGTCCAAAGAGGACCAATATGACAATCGCGTCTTCATCAAATTAGGGTCTTATACTCTCCCCCATACAAAGAGTATGTCCTTGCTTCTGCAATCAATTCAACAGTACATTGGCAAAAATAATCGACAACTCTGCCGGTTCAATAGTACACCGACAAACAAAGCAGAGCTCATACAAGTGCCAGACTGAGTTTTTTAGACACTCGTGATGTCTTCTCTGGAGGCTTCAAGCAATTCGACAGTATACTCATGAAGACGAGAATCTAGGTAGGATCAAGCTCAGGACATCTTGAAAGATTGCCAATCCAATCATGCAGAGCCCAAAATCAACATGAAGTTAAAATATTCTAAAATCTGTCCCAGTCAACCGGGGAGTGTCGAAAACTTTCGAGGGGGTTCTATGGGCTATCTAAAAATTATTAAGAGACAAGTTCTCAAGACGCGGATATCACTCCAACACAAAGGTCGCATTTCAACGTCCTCAAAATGCGGACCTCACTCCAACGCGAAGATCATGTTTCAACTAAAATGTGAACCTCGCATCCATGGGGCAAATGCGAACTTCAAAACGCGTATCTGAGTAACTCTGCGTGTCATCTCAAGCGCAGGTCTGAGTAACTATGCATCTCACGTGGGTCTGAGCAACTCTGCGTTTTGCATCTCATGCAGGTCTGAGCAACTCCACGTCTCGCGTCTCATGCGGGTCTGAGTAACTCCGCGTTCTGACTGAAACACGGACTTTGAGTACCGCATCAACAACAATAATGCAAGGTTTGCGTCCACCGCGAGACCCGCATTTCTGTTATAACTGACAATTACTGGGTCAATTAACTCCTCATATAATGGGAGAGTTAATCCTCATTATAGAGGAATTTTATGGGACAATTATGCCCCTAAGACCCCCTATAAATAGCTTCAAGAGCTATAGGGAAGAAAAGTGGAGAGGAGAGGGGGTTTTTCTGAGATTGAGAGCTGAGAATTCTCAAGCTAAAAGCTTTTTGCTTGTCAACCACAGAGGTTCAGAGAGTAAAAAGGAGAGCTCCTTTCTGATTACTTTTTGAGAGCATCTCAGAGAGAAGCTTGTCATCAGCCAGTCAATGGAGAAAAAAATCACTCCCCATCGCCACATCAAGAACCCAGCCCTAAACAAAAGAAGATCTAGATATTCTCCCCTCTTTTATAATCAAAATTATTCCATTATAATTTTTCATTCACTCAAAGAAATTTTACTTCGCATTATTTTTCTGACCAAACAACGGTGTTTTAGTTTCACTAAAATGTAGTGTCAATGTTACCTAGTATATGAATTGCTTTAGTACACGGCATGAAAACAGGGGGAAAATGTGAGTAGCCCAGAACGCGGCACAATGGGGGTAGTATTTGTTGGATATTTTAGAGATCCATTTCCAAAATTAAACATGTAATTAAGCTAGCATTCAAAAAAATCTTAGACATGAATTATTTATTATAAAATATTTTTAAAAAATAATAAATCGAGGAAAAAAGCAGTTGTGAAACACTACCTTATAAGACAATAAGCTTGTCTCCTTATTCAGATATTGAATCGGCCTCATGTCCTAACGGTAAAAGTCTCAATAGTAAATCGTCAGCACCTGCCCTTGGACGGGAAAGCAAGCCTCTGCTCAGATGAAAAAGTTGCTTCCCATAGAATGTAAGAAAAGAACAGAATTTAATTTAAACTTGATACTTCTCACAAGGATCAACCTCAGAGAATTTTAGAGAGGGAGAGAAGAGAGCTCTTATTCATATTGAGAATGAAGGTTTGAAGGTCCTTTTATAGACTCAAGACCCCCACCATTAACATGAAATAAATGAAAATATTAAATAGCCAAATTAATACAATGAAACGGTAAGAAATTAATTCAGGTTTTAAATCAAATATTAATTGAAAATTTTAAACCATGTTTTAATTGAAAAATTAAATTTCTATTAATTAGAAAATTAAATCTAATTTTTTAATTTGAAATCTCATCTTAATTAATTAATTAAGATGGACATTAAAACCACTTTAATTGGGTGATCAAGCCAATTAAAGAAGAAAATATTTTTATGTTTAGTCAAAATACCAAATACTATAGCTAAGAAACATGATTCTCAATGAAGTTCAATATATATTTAAAATATGCAGCGATCCCCTCAAAATCAAGTGGGAACTCAAGCTTTTCAATGCAAAATATCCAACAGTCTCCCCAAAATCTTGAGTTTCAAGAAAGATAAAACAAAATAAAAATAATGTATAATAAAATAAATCATCAAACCATAAAACAAGAATGAAAGTTGGGCAACATCTACCTGTAAATTCGGGACAGGTGGACTACGTCTGGATCCTTCCTTAGTGAATTCATCGCCATCTGAGAGACATAGTGGACTACGCTTGAAACTAGCCTCTTTTTTCAGATATTGATAAAAGACACACATAGTAAGTCTCCATCCATTGAGCGAACGAGTTGAGCGTTAATGGTCATGCTCACAATAACTGACTCATGAGAGTTTTTAAGGGTCAACCCTACCCCCTAACTGCGGTTGCCACAGTTCCTCTCGTATAGGTAAGTCCTCAAAGGCTACTATAGCTGGATGTTATACCCTCCACACTGCATGCGTTAGACTTATTAAGAGTTTAACTCAATCTTACCTAGTTGTATTATGAGAGCATCATCACCATAGAGAATGGACAGCAACTATAATTCTACATTTAGGATGTAAACATATCCAGGTTGATGCTCCACACGAGTGACATCAGTCCAGCTTGTTTCTATCACATTGAATCTCTTTCATGGAATCAGCTCTCAATCAAGTAGGTTGGATTCCTGCTATCGGTGAACCTTACTATGGGCTTAACTCCAACTCCCTTGATGATTCTAGGACCACACTCCTAGAAAGAGTTCCTCAATTAAGTTGAACTTTATAATGTCTAGGGTCAAACATAAGCTTAACAACTTTTATATTTTCAAGTTATGATAGTCAGAGGTTAACTCTTCTTAACCACATACTTATAGATCTTGACACCCTTTCAAAGTGGACCTATAGAGCCCTCGGTGACATTGTATCTTAAGAGCTTTTGAGTTTAATGCAATAATAATTTATCATTTTTACGTAGGCCCCCCATTGGGATGAAATGCAACAAGTATGAATATTATTTTATCAAAATAATAATTTTAATCCGTGCAAATAACAGATCAAACTAGTCAATACTAAAATCATAAAATTTCTAGCAGCTGAATATGTACTTCAGATAAAATTCTTTATCATTTATTCTACTCACTTTATTACAAAACAATGATGATGTCAAAGACTGAATTTTTTATCTTTTGAAATGGCTGCAAATTGGTTCCTTGCTGGATAGCAAAGCATCCTAATTTATGTGGTAATGTTACTACAATAGTAAGGAATCACTTTACATTAAGAAAAATATTACTAAATAAAATTTAGTAAACTAAACTAACAATTATATAAGTTTTTTGGTTTGCATAAAAAGAGATGTTTTGGAAACAAAAGCAAAAGTAAAAATTGACAGTGAAGATAGATATTGTTTATATAAATTTATAAAATTTAGATAGATGAATGACCGAGGAAAATTATTTAATAATAGAATTTTAGTTAATTTATCAAATAATTTTTCTTTGTAATAAATAAATTTTTTTTGTTGAATATGTAAATAATTCATGTTTTCAATATAGTTCCTATAATGACTAATATTATTTTAAAATAAACATAATTTAATAGAAAATAAAATTTTCTTGGAGTAACATGGGTAGGAGAGTATCCTAACTCCAAGAACATATTTATTAAAATAAATAATAGTTTTAAATAATTCACTGATATATCTCTAAACATAAAATGACAGTTCATTTGATTTGCAATAGTCAAAAATCTGTAATCGGCTTTAATTTGCACGATGGCTAAAATCAAATTTTGCATACTGACATAATATACACAGTGGTGATATCTTGCTCATTGGCTAACCCACACAATGATAATTGGATAATCTCATACACTAAACAATGAGATTAAAAAATTAATGGATATATGACAACTCGAATTATTTTATTTTAATAATAATTTATCTGATTTTATTGCACATGTAAGAATTTTAAGAGTTGGCGTAAGGCAATCAAATTTTTCTTATAATCTTAGTTAGGATAATTTAGCAATTCGAATACATTATACAAATTTTAGGACTAGATTTTTCTTTTCAAGTTGATTCTCAATTCCTAATTGTACCAAGTCAATTGTTAGGTTAGTCAAACCCAAATTTTATCAGTCCAATTGGCCAGGTTGGCGTAACTCAGATGGGAGATTTTTCGCTCTTGGTGTTCCTTAATTAAAGAATCACGTTGAGTATCCTTTCTTAGTTGACACTAATCGTACAAAATTTTGAAAAAATAATTCCTTTCAATTTTCTTATCTTATTGAAACTTCTATTTCAGCTACATGTAGTGTATACAAATGATGTGTATTTACTACAAGATGAAAGCATAAGAGGACCGACTATTTCATCATATGTTCATAAAGTCATAAATGAAATAAATTCATACCTCTTGA
Organism: Agave tequilana; assembly: GCA_038442645.1. NCBI lineage: Eukaryota > Viridiplantae > Streptophyta > Magnoliopsida > Asparagales > Asparagaceae > Agave > Agave tequilana. The sequence continues at coordinate 20,996 of JAVJIF010026750.1, read as the reverse complement.
GTGGATGAGAAATTTATCAAGATTGTAAAACTTGAATGAAGATATAAAGTTAGAGACAATATGCCTGATTGAAAAATATATTATTTCTTGTTGAAGTTGGAGTTTGATTCCATATTTATCCTTTCAACAAAACTCTACAAAGAAGTCTCTAAATGATTATAAGTAATCTATGATAAATATTTATCATCATGTATGCATTCTCTCTAAATCTCTGGCAACATACAATTGATAATAGTTAAAGTAATCTCCTCTTTAAGAATTCTCATTAGTAAAAGATTTAATATGATACTGATAACTTAGCTGTCTCAATTCATGTCATAGTCACAAACAATTATATTTGTATAGAAAAATACCTAAACAAATATGGAAAATAAAAGTGAACTTATATCATTGAAGAAAAATGTTCAGATTTAATTTTTTTTAATAATTATAAGAAATTTCTCGATTCGTCTTTTATATGGACTACTTCCTATTTCAAGTTATCTTTCATGTATATAGTAAAACTATAACAGAATATGAAAATCTTTTGCTAACTCAAAGTTAGAAATCAGTAAATAAATTTACTCACAAGTTAAAATAAGTATTTAATAATAAAATAATATAAAAATATCATAGGCTAATAGTGGTACACCAGTTTGACCCAGTGATCCAACTAGTTTCAAGCAGTACAAAGAATTGAATGCATATTTGAATAATACACGAATGAGCATAATTATTCTTCCATTTTCATATTGTATTTGTCAAAGGAAAAAAAGAAGAAATTAATTTACACATTAAGTTTTTTTATTTTTTTTCATAAAATGACATGTTCTTTTGTTTAATTATGCATCAAAAGTAAATAAATTGAAAAAGTGAACTTGTCAAAAGGATTAACCACTAGGATATATAAAAGATCCACTTATGGGACAAATTAAAATATGGATCTGAACTAAATAATCTTATCCTACTAAGATTTCAATAAATGAATACAAACACAATTTATGGTTGGCATGTAAAAGGTACATGCAATATCAAGAGCTAAATAAAATGTGAATGATATTGAATTAATCTAGCTAACAAATTATATAATTTATTTATTGACTGAAAAATCTGAATATAAACTCGAACGTGCACAATCAAATTTAATAAGGAATATTTGAATTTAAAACAATAATTAATATTTAAAACCAAAAGTTATCTATTGTCTTCTAGATTGTTGGATATTTTAGAGATCTATTTTCAAAATTATACTTGCAATTAAACTAGCATTCAAAAAACTCTTAGACATGAATTATTTACTATAAAATATTTTCAAAAAATAATAAATCAAGAAAGAAAAGCCAGCCTAGGGTAAGCAATCATGAAACACTGCCCTAAAGGACAAGCCTATCTCCTTATCCAGACGTAGAATCAGCCTCATCTCCTAGTGGTAAAAGCCTCCCTGATAAATCATCAGTGCCTACCCTTGGACGGGAGAGCAAGCCTCTGCTCAGATGAAGAAGTTGTTGCCCATAGAATGTAAGGAACGAAAAGAATTTAGTTTAAAATTGAAGTCTTCTCACAAGGAGCAACCTCAGAGAATTTTAGAGAGGGAGAGAACAGACTCTTATTCTTGTTGAGAATGAAGGGTTGAAGCTCCTTTTATAGGCTCCAGGACTTCCACCATTAACATCAAATAAACATAAATATTAAATAACAAAATTAAAACAATGAAATAGGAAGAAATTAATTCAGGTTTTACATAAAATATTAACCATGTTTTAATTGAAAAATTAAATCTCTATTAATTGGAAAATTAAATCTGATTTTTTAATTTGAAATCTTATCTTAGTTAACCAATTAAGATGGACATTAAAATCACTTTAATTGCGTGATCAAGGCAATTAAAGAAGAAAATATTTTTATGTTTAGTCAAAATACCAAACACCAAAGCTAAGAAACATGATTCACAATGAAGTACAATATATATTTGAAATTTGCAGCATCCCCTCAAAATCAGTGGAAACTCAAGCTTTTCAATACAAAATATCCAACAATATTCTTTGTTTTGCTTTGTTCATCCTAAAATTACTAACGATTAGAAATTTTTAATGATTAGACATTTTAAAGTAAAATTTTAAGCCACTAGGTATCAATGATCAAATTTAGAGGACTAAATATGATGTGACCCCAACTACTTGAAAAGGGGGTATTAAATGGAATGGAGTTATGGAGATGACTCTTATAAGAAACATTACCAACATTAATGGTCACTCCTAAAGAAATGGATCATATGTCTTATTATACTAGGACATTGAAGTATCCTAAAGCATAAATGAGTTTTTATTGGTGAAAAGAATATATTCATGAAATTCTACAGAAGTTCAAGATAGAAAATCATAAATAATGGCACTCCATCTGAAACCGACATGAAGTTGAGTTAAAAAGGTAAGGTATAAAGGTGAGTGTTGACACTTTGAGAAGACAAACTCTAGATAGTATTTTAACTAGTCCAAATGATGTCCAAACTTGTCGACATTTACAAAATATGAGTTGTGAATGAGTTGTTGGCCCAAAGGCCTTCCACCCTAGTTTTGATGATGATTAACTCATGTAGTTATGTTTACTAATAATCTTGTGTTGTTTAAGTTTCAGATCATTAGCAAGATATTAGTTGGTGATTAGCTTCAACAAAGGTGTTTAGAAGCTTTTCATGGTGATTCCAGGGCCAAAGCATCAAGATCATACCTTGCCTAGCTCATGGATCACGGAGTTTGGACCAAGTCGCCTTGAAGATGAAGATCGTCAAGAAGATTTAGGTATCCTAGTTTAGTTAGTGTGTTTTAGATCCATTTGTAAAGCTTAGTATAGTTGATATGCTCAAGTGCACAAACACACACGTTTTCATGTTTTGGAATTGGTTTTCATGAATGATTGATCAAAACAAGTTTACATAGTTTTTATGTATATTAGATATGTTCTAGATATACATACATGCTTTTAACTTCCTAGACAAACTTATTTTGACCTTCCTATTCATGTGTTGGAAAATTCAAGTTTGATAAAATACAAGTTTTGGTTTTGATAAAATTTGCAAGACACAAAAATGAATTGATATGTTTGATATATGTCTTGAAATTTTTATCACTTGTTTGTGTTTCAATATAAAATGTTAAAACAAGTTTTGTGGATTTTTAGAAGACTTAAAAGATTTTTCAAAATATTTTTAAACTGTTTTTCTGACTCAGTTTTCTGTTCCAGGCTTCAACCAGTCGACTAAGTCAGTTTAGTAGTCGACTTGGGATGAAGTCGGTCGACCGGGCCGGTCGACCGACGTGCACAGATCTGTGCACGTTTGGCAGCACTAGGACGGTCGACGGGTCTGAGAGCAGTGCTCTCTGTTTGTTTGGGTCGACCGTGCCGGTCGACCGTGGTTGCCCAACGGTCACAATTCTGACCGTTGGTCAACCGGGCCGGTCGACCGTCAGCCTGTCAGGCTGCCAGCTCAGCCTAACGGCTAGTTTTCTGATGGGCCTATATAAACCCCAATTCTTTGGGATTTTGGCCAAGGTTTTAGAAGAAAAAAATCCCAGTTTCTCCTGAGTTTAAAAGAAGTTTTAAAAGAGTTTTAAAGCTTAAAAGTTTTCATCTTATTTGTTTTAGGTTTTTGGAAAAATCAAAGAAAAGAGTATTTTGGGAGATTTGTCTTGGCTTTCATTTTCTATCATTTACAAGAGTTTTCCCAAGTAGTTTTTCTTTGTTGCTTGTTTTCCAAACACCTAATTTCCACACTTGAGCTATCTTCTATCCTAATCTATTTAGGATCTTTGTTTTGTGGAAAAGAGAAAAAGAAAAGAGAGATTAAGTTTGTGGTTTTTGGAACCACTTGTTGTAAACACCCTTGTTCTTGTTGTATCCCTCTTTGGTAGAGGTGATCGGGTGATTGGTTTGCTCCCTCTAGTAAGAGGTGGAGTTGGTGTTGTAACCCTCTTCGGTAGAGGTGTTGGTTGTTGGTTGTATTGGCTACGGGCCTACCCCTCGGTTGTGAGGTGGTTGTTTGAGAGAGGAGTTTGGTACTCCTAGAGTTGTAACAAATCCTCTTCGGTAGAGGTTCCCTCAGTGGGAGATAGTGGATTGGAAATCCTACACGGTGGTGTAGGCGGGGATGTAGAGCAAGGTGCTCGAACCTCGAAACATATCTTGTTGTTAGCGTTTGATCCACTTGTCTCTCTAACTCTCTCTCATTTATTTGTGCAAAGCATCATACTTCATTCATATCATACATTGCTTGTTGTGCCTTGCATAATTCATATTGCTATATCTTGTATATGCTTAGTTGTTTGTGTGTGCCTCACTTATACTTAACCACAGAGCTTCACATAGCACCTCAACCCATTCAAGGGAATCAAGAGGAGTTAGTCCAGAGCCCTTCACGGGGAATTCAGCTACACTTGTGTGTTGTATTAAGTGTGTTGCAAGAATTTGCATTAGCTTCCGCATTTAGCGCATTTAGTTCACTAGATTAGCACTTACACCTATTCACCCCCCTCTAGGTGTTTTTTAATTGGTATCAGAGCTAGTGCTCCTGATACTTAGGCTTAACATCTTAGGAGTGAGATCCATTTGTTTGCTAATCTTGTTTGCATTTACTTGTTTGCACACATTTAGTTTGCCCTCATGGATAGCCCTCCTATGTTTGACATTTCTAGACTTGAGATTTGGAAGGTTATGATGAGTAGCTATTTGAAGACCCTAGGTTTGCATGTTTTTCTTGTGGCTACCAAGAGATGTTATCTTGGTGATCGCAATCATATAGGGGCCAATGCACAAGCCCTTGAGGCCATTAGAAGCACGCTTAACAAAGAATATCTTATGCATGTTTCTAATCTTGATTCCGCTTTTGTAGTGTGGAACAAGTTGACGACAACCACCACCTCCAAGCTTCAAGAACAAATTCAACCGGAGGAGTCTAGTGGAGAATCCGAGTCTCAATGTTAATGGTCCAAGGGAATGACTCCCTTGAGGTACAATCGGAAACTCAACTAGATAGTAATGATTGTGCTAGTTCTTCAAATGATTTTGTTGATCCCCATGCTTTAAATGAAGAACTATCAATTGTTTGTGAAAAATTAATAGAAAAATATAATTTGTTGAAAAAGAAAAGTCTAGGCCTTAACAATGATAATAAAAATTTGATTGCTAGACTTGATGTTGTTTTGCAAGAAAAAGAGGAGATTGCTAATGAGAGGGATTCATTAAAATCTCAACTTGATCTTGCACTTAAAGAAAATAACTTTTTGAAAAATAAAAATGATTGTGATAATGTTTTGAAAAATAATGATGTTTTATCTTCAAAGATTGAATTTGTTTTAAGAGAAAATGATTCTTTGAAAAGAGAAATTGATTTTATCTCAAAAGAATTAGAAATTTGTTTAAAGAAAAATAACTCTTTGCAAAATAAGATTGATTCTCGTGTTTGCCATGCTAGGGTAGCTTCACCTAGATCACCCATTGCATGCTCCACTTCTTCTTTGATTGAAAATGATATAAATTTAATTAAGAAGAAAATGGATTGTTTGGGCTCCACTATGAGCCAATGTGCCATGAACCACTCACAGTTGGAAATCTTGGTTCGAAAGAAACAAATCCCATCTTCTATGCATGCACACCCTCCACGGCATACACATGCTCCTCACGGACACCATCACACTATGTATGCTCATGTGTACACTTGTACACATTGTGGACGTAAGGGCCACCTTGCTAAATTTTGCTATGATCGTATACATGTTTCAAATTTAGCAAATAAATTTGTTTGGGTTACAGAAGGTACTAACCCCCATGGACCCAAAAGAGTATGGGTACCAAAGACCACCCCTAAGATTTTTGATGTAGGTGTGGGCTCTCACATGACGTGAGAGTGATGACACCTTGGAGTGGATGCGTTCCGAGCTTAAAGGAAATCTATTGGATGCATCACTTTCAAGGAAAGTTTGGTGGAGAGGACCACCATGTTTTGGAGACAAGGAGAGTTGCCTTCTAGGTTTTGGTAACGATTCCTAACTCCTATTCATTGCTTACATGTTTTTAATATTCATGGTTTATAGCATGTTTCATTGTCTATGGATTAGTATGTAAATACCATGTTTATTAGATCCTTGACATACATGTATAGTATTTGAGACACACATGCTTATATGAACCCATATTTAGTGTTCTCACTTTTGTTTAAGCTATAATGTACATCATGAATATAATACATGTGAATTTACATAGTAATCATGTTTTAGTTTTATCATGATGATTTTTGTTTTGATGCTTTATGCCTTGATTACATGTTTAGATGTTAGTTTTTATTAAGACTAGGTATATACTTGTACATATAGTGGGCCACAAATAAATCTATATATGTTTAGGCTTGATTGCTTATTTGAACCCATTAGATGTATTAGTATAGTCTAGCTTTGATGATCCATATATATTAGACTTGTATTCATATTTTTGGATTTATTTTATGATTGTGTGTTTCACTTCATGTATATGTTGTATTGCCAAACTTTAAGATATACATGTATACCCCTTGAGTCATTTGCCTTTCATGCAAATCTATATATGGACTCAATTGTGTTTAGGGATATGTATGTATACTTCATGTTTGACAATTCATACATATACCTTGAAATGAAAATTTGTTTTTAATGAGAATTTAGTTTTTCTTGATTTCATGTTTATTTGTTTAATTTCATGTATATGTCTATTTTCTCCAAATTATTGTTATACATATACATCCTTTTGAGCCACGTGCCTTAATGCATATATCCTTGTGGACTCTTTGTGTTTGGATATGTATGTATACTTTAGTTTGTATTAGACATACATATGCTTTGAAGATTAAATAGTTTTGATGATTTTCATGTTTTCTTGTTTCAAGGAATTTTGAGCTTAATTAGATATTTCATAATGCCATGTCACACATTACTTGTACACTCACCATTTTAAAATATTTCTCATGAGTATGTTTTCATGAGCATGTATGGACTTTATTGTATATTGAGTGTTTTTAAGTGCTATGTGATTTACATGTGTTTTATGAAAATTATTTTTAGTTTATTCCTTACTTGAAGGATTTCGTACTAGTTTAAAAGATTTTCCATTTAACTAGTTACGGTATTCTTCATATGGTAGAGTTTTTCAAACTAAGCTTATTTTCAAATCTATTTTTGAAAACCCCTACCATCCACGGGAGGTTGGATGGGAGTCCATGCCTTGTATGTTTATATTGAAAATCATTTTTAAACTTGTGCATGAGATGGGAGGTAGTTATATGAGTTATACCATGCTTTTATTGTTATGTCAATTGGTATCATTGAACTCTTTCAATTGGTATCAATTTGATTCCTTTGTATACTCATATGTGTTTGTGTATGTATATTTTCAATTGGTATCATCTATTAGTGATTGGTACTCATTCTATTTCATACACATATACTTGTTTTATTTGTGCTATTATATTTCTATATCTTAAGCACAAATTTTGTTTATGCTAGAGCTTGAGCTTCAACTTTATTTCAATTGATTTAGTTTTCAATTGGTATCTTATTTCAAGCCTACGCATAGTTTTTGTTGGTATTTCATAAAGGGGGAGAAAATTCTTTTTCATATTTCAATTGGTACTTGTATTTCCACTCCCTTACTTTATGATACAAAATAGTCATTTCAATTGTTTATATGACTTAAAAAGAAAAATATTATCTTTTGATATCATGATGTCTTGTGTTTTAAATTGGTATCTAAAAATTTTGTTTAAAGAAATATACAAAAGTTTTGATTTATATTGACTATATGCAAGGAGAGCTTAACATCTCTTCCACATATAGATTCATGTTGAGTGTATCTTATATTGAGGAGCTTAACATCTCTTCTTTATGTGATACACGTGTGTAGGGGGAGCTTCACATCTCCTCTTATGCATTACATAATGTGTGTTATGTGAATTAGGGCTTAACATCCCTCTTTCATGTAATGCATATGTGTAGGGAAGCTAACTTAGCGTCTTCCTCTTCATGAATGTATATAGCATATAACATTTATTGATCTTTGTTTACTTTCAATTGGTATCAAGATGCTTCATTGACATATTTTCAATTGATATCCTAATTGATTGTCACCCTTATTGACCTTGTTTTTATTTTTAGACAAAAAGGGGGAGAACATTGTTTTATTGTTTTGATTGACAAAAAGGGGGAGAAAGATTTTTACCCCTCATTTATTGTTTTGAGTGTTTACCCCTTTGTTGATGAGTGACAAAAAGGGGGAGAAAGATTTTGGTTTATATATGCATACTTATGTTTTTGCATATATTAAGTTTTATTGGTATCTAGAGCATCTAGTGTTTTTGTTAATGTTTTATTAATTTAATTGGTATCTAGAGCTTCTAGAATATGTTTATGTGTTTTATGCATGTTAATGCATACATGTTTATGTACATTCATTGCATATCTTTTGTTTATTTATTATGCATGAGTTAAGGGGGAGCTTCTTTGAAGCTTAACTTTAATCCATGCATATATAACTCCATGAGTTTTGTCATCATCAAAAAGGGGGAGATTGTTGGCCCAAAGGCCTTCCACCCTAGTTTTGATGATGATTAACTCATGTAGTTATGTTTACTAATAATCTTGCGTTGTTTAAGTTTCAGATCATTAGCAAGATATTAGTTGGTGATTAGCTTCAACAAAGGTGTTTAGAAGCTTTTCATGGTGATTCCAGGGCCAAAGCATCAAGATCATACCTTGCCTAGCTCATGGATCACGGAGTTTGGACCAAGTCGCCTTGAAGATGAAGATCGTCAAGAAGACTTAGGTATCCTAGTTTAGTTAGTGTGTTTTAGATCCATTTGTAAAGCTTAGTATAGTTGATATGCTTAAGTGCACAAACACACATGTTTTCATGTTTTGGAATTGGTTTTCATGAATGATTGATCAAAACAAGTTTACATAGTTTTTATGTATATTAGATATGTTCTAGATATACATACATGCTTTTAACTTCCTAGACAAACTTATTTTGACCTTCCTATTCATGTGTTGGAAAATCCAAGTTTGATAAAATACAAGTTTTGGTTTTGATAAAATTTGCAAGACACAAAAATGAATTGATATGTTTGATATATGTCTTGAAATTTTTATCACTTGTTTGTGTTTCAATATAAAATGTTAAAATAAGTTTTGTGGATTTTTAGAAGACTTAAAAGATTTTTAAAATATTTTTAAACTGTTTTTCTGACTCAGTTTTCTGTTCCAGGCTTAGACCAGTCGACTAAGTCAGTTTAGTAGTCGACTTGGGATGAAGTCGGTCGACCAGGCCGGTTGACCGACGTGCACAGATCTGTGCACGTTTGGCAGCACTGGGACGGTCGACCGGGTCTGAGAGCAGTGCTCTCTGTTTGTTTGGTCGACCGTACCGGTCGACCGTGGTTGCCCAACGGTCACAATTCTGACCGTTGGCGGTCGACCGGGCCGGTCGACCGTCAGCCTGTCAGGCTGCCAGCTCAGCCTAACGGCTAGTTTTCTGATGGGCCTATATAAACCCCAATTCTTTGGGATTTTGGCCAAGGTTTTTAGAAGAAAAAAATCCCAGTTTCTCCTGAGTTTAAAAGAAGTTTTAAAAGAGTTTTAAAGCTTAAAAGTTTTCATCTTATTTGTTTTAGATTTTTGGAAAAATCAAAGAAAAGAGTATTTTGGGAGATTTGTCTTGGCTTTCATTTTCTATCATTTACAAGAGTTTTCCCAAATAGTTTTTCTTTGTTGCTTGTTTTCCAAACACCTAGTTTCCACACTTGAGCTATCTTCTATCCTAATCTATTTAGGATCTTTGTTTTGTGGAAAAAAGAAAAAGAAAAGAGAGATTGAGTTTGTGATTTTGGAACCACTTGTTGTAAACACCCTTGTTCTTGTTGTATCCCTCTTTAGTAGAGATGATCGGGTGATTGGTTTGCTCCCTCTAGTGAGAGGTGGAGTTGGTATTGTAACCCTCTTCGGTAGAGGTGTTGGTTGTTGGTTGTATTGGCTACGGGCCTACCCCTCGGTTGTGAGGTGGTTGTTTGAGAGAGGAGTTTGGTACTCCTAGAGTTGTAACAAATCCTCTTCGGTAGAGGTTCCCTCGGTAGGAGATAGTGGATTGGAAATCCTACACGGTGGTGTAGGCGGGGATGTAGGCAAGGTGCTCAACCTCAAAACATATCTTGTTGTTAGCGTTTGATCTACTTGTCTCTCTAACTCTCTCTCTCATTTATTTGTGCAAAGCATCATACTTCATTCATATCATATATTGCTTGTTGTGCCTTGCATAATTCATATTGCTATATCTTGTATATGCTTGGTTGTTTGTGTGTGCCTCACTTATACTTAACCACAAGAGCTTCACATAGCACCTCAACCCATTCAAGGGGAATCAAGAGGAGTTAGTCCAGAGCCCTTCACGGGGAATTCGGCTACACTTGTGTGTTGTATTAAGTGTGTTGCAAGAATTTGCATTAGCTTCCGCATTTAGCGCATTTAGTTCACTAGATTAGCATTTACACCTATTCACCCCCCTCTAGGTAAGTTGAAGACCAGTTTTTGCCCATCCTCGAGGGATAAAGTAACGACTCGAACCTTACTGATCTAGTGAAATAGACAATAAACCAAGTATTGACTTTAAAGAGACTTAAGCAAGCTTATGAGGCTAAGTCAGTTCAACACTTAGCCTCGCGTAAACCCAAAGAGATAGCTTCGCTTGAAACTTTACAGCCTTGTTAAAGCGCTAAGTTTCTAGCTTCGCACAAAGCTCTTCAGAGCTTCTCAAAGAGCTAACTTGTACCTTCGCCTGAAGCTAATTCCAGTTTTGCCTGAAGCTTTGTTCTAGCTTCATTCAAAGCTAAGTCTAGCTTCGCGTGAAGTTAATTGATAGCTTCATTTGAAGCTTTACACAGCCCTGCCGGGGGGCTTGCCAAGTCAGTAATTGACCAATTATTTGTGGGTTAACCCAACGATTTTAGTGGGGTTAATGCCAATTTAAGTGGGCGGTTACACCTGCTCGCTTTGTCCGACATTAAGTAGAGACAGCCTGGAAAAACGACCATTGAATAGGCTCGCGCGAACCTATCTAGCTTCGCGCGATGCCTATATTAAGCTTCACGTGAAGTTTTGTAGCCTCGCGTGAAGCTCACAATAGCCTCAGGCGCGAGGCTAGCAGACTATTTGAGTATCGCTGAAACCTAGAGGCAATTACTGTTTTCCATTATGTTTGCAAAGGGGGAAAACTTACAAAAAAGAGTATGAGGAGCTAAATTACAAGTATTCTTAAAAAGATTACAAGTAGATCTCCTCAGAGATTCTGGAGAAGTGTGCCGATAGGAGTCTGGTCAGCGCGCGACCACTTTGTCCCTTTGACGATGCGAGCGATGAGATTCCCTTCTCGCCTGGTTCGGGGAATCAGAGAACAGAAGGTTTTAGAACCCTCTTGCTGCTTCTCAAAATTGCCTTCAATAATGAATTCCTTCTCGCCTGGTTCCGGAGATCCTTGAGAAGAAGGACGATGTTAGGGTATCAACACCCTAAATAGAGAAAGCAATTCTCTAAAAGGTCTCTGAATTCGAGAGCGCACGGTGCGTTGTGAAGAAGCCTCTGCTTGTGGAGTCCTCTTTTCGTCTTCGATCCCTCCTTATGCGTCTCTGCGTGTGTATGCGTCTCTGCATGTGTCCCTCTCCTTGTACCCTTGATGGGCTATTTATAGGGAGAGAAAGGGTATAATCGTCCCTTGAAGATATGGAAACAGATTGAATAAATCTGTTTAAATCTAGAAAGTAGCCTTGCTGCGAGGCTAGGATCAGCTTCTGCGAAGCTAGAATTGGCAGGTCGGTGGACCTTCTCAATCTGTTTTGATCCTTTACATATCGTTGGAGGATTTCCCTGATCTTCTTACTCGTTTTAGAAGAGTCAAGAGATTGTGGCAATTAACTGCCAAATTTGATCTCTGATTTGATCTTAATTAGATTTGATCTGATTAGATCCGATCTCATCTGGAGATTTGATTGGTCAAAGGTTGACCGTGACAGATTCATAGCGGAGCCGTCCGCATGAGCTCGTAGCGGAGCTAGAGGCAGCTTCTGGCGAAGTCCGAAAGAAACCCTTTTGGCGGAGCTGGAAGTCCTCTTTGGCAAAGTTGCGAATTAGCTTCCTGGCGAGGCTTTGGATGGCTTCAAGGCGAAGTCGAGTGATGTTAGCCTCTCAGGCGAAGCTATCCCTTTGGGCTCATGTGATGCTAAGTGCTAGCACCTTAGACCTGCTGAGATCTGTTTAGAAACAATCCGGGTTCACTGTCTGCTTGCTGGATCAGTGGAGTCCAAGTTGCTTCCTTGTCCCTCGGAGATGGGTGGAAAACTGGTCTTCAACTCGTCTGTCACTTGTCTTTTTAAATGTCAACAAGTTTAGACATTGTTTAGACCAATAAGAATCTTGTCTTTTTTAAGTGTCAACAAGACCCCCTTCAAAGTTTTCGAAAGTCTGCAATAGCTCAGACTTTGAAACACTTTGAATTGCTTTGATCGGTGGTGTGTGAAGTATGAACGTCGCCATGATGGTTGAGTTTAGCTTCGCTTTGAATCCTACTTTGGGATGTAGATTCGCCGAGGAATCATGTAGACTCGCGTCTGGGTAGCTTCGCAGCTAGATAAGTTCGCTCTGGAACATCTGTCGCTTTCCCGAGACCAATTGCCGTGGGCTGGTTACGAGGAGGATTACTCCTTTCTTCGTGCTGATCGAGGGAGATATTCTCTGATTTGCACGTTTCCAAGGGAGGATATTCCCTTTCTTCAAGGCGCAATAAATGCCTTAAATGTGCTCGTGCTTCCACGCTTGAGGCGGCAGCGCTCAGGCCATGGGGCCTATAAATAGGACACTTGAGGTCCTCTGAAGAGAGAAGTGATCTGCTCTTCTTCTCTTCTCTTGGTTTAAAAGAGATACTCAGATCTCTGAATTAGTGGGAGTGCCTACTCTGGTCATTATCCGGCCAAGGACCAGTAAGTCTTGATCATTCAACGACTTCACTGATTTTAGGGAATTCATCTCCCTTAATTTAGCTTTAACAGCTGCTTCAGGGATTAGTTTCCCTTACTCTTTATCTTGCAATTGACTGATCTGTAGAGAAGGATTTTGGCATAGCTTCCAGAAAGATCACTGCATGTTAAGTCCGCTGCAGAACTTGGGACTTGGTCTCTTCAATAGTTGAGCCAGTCTTGCCATATAAGCGGAGCTAAAACTGTATCCCACGGGGTCAGTCTGGCTAGCCATATAGGCGAGGCTTGGACTTGGCGTTTGCTGAGCCAGCCCATCAGTGTTGTGCAGGCGAGGCTTGTCCTCTGCTTTTACTGAAATTGGATTGCTTTGACCCAAAAAAATTCTGATTTGCAGTTTTTTCTGTGCTTAACTGCTAATCTGTTCTGATTTGCCTTGCAGTGGGCTATGCTCGTCAGTCCAGTGACTTGATGGAAGGAACCATAAAATTGCCTTATGCTTCCCCAGTTGAAGCTTTACTTTTAAGCAGGAGGAACAACTTGGGGCGACGGGTGCGTGTCCCAGAGGCTGTTGGCAGCCTTTTATCCGAGATGATTCGTTCTGAGGTGAGGCTGGTAGCCGCTTTTGATAGTGGGCGTCGCCTGTGGGATCGCCGGCATCATTGCCAACTTTCAACTTTGGTGGCCTTTAGGGACGATCCACTTCGGGAAAGCGGGCATTACACCGTTAGATCACTGGTATCACTGCAATTCCCATTATACGTGATCTATCGTGTTGGCGGCGATAGGTTTCTATTGCCAGGCTTCAACAAAAATGGCCTGGCAAGATCTGCCATTTTTGTGGAGAATAATGACCGTGTTCTTGCGGCACCACTGATTACAGCCCTGTGCAGGAGGAAGGCCTTCTTTGTCCAGTCGGTTTGACTTAGAAGCGGATAAAAAACCACTTGTATGCCTTTTGCGCGGATGACCTTGTTAAGCAACTGGGTGTGTTGTATGAAACACAACTTTGATGTAATATCAATGTACCCTTCCTTTTAAATCAATGAAAGTTCATCTTCTAATCATCTGATTTTTGCTTGCTTTCATTGAGAGTTTGGCCATAGCGGGGCAAAACTGTATGCGGAGTTAAGGAGATAGTCCTTTCTTTGAGTGATCTTCGTGAGACTGGCATGTCAGCGCCTTTTTAGAGGGCTAAGGTAAGCCTCTCGGCGAAGTCTTTGAAGGATTGTGCGAAGTCCGCACTTCGCTCCAGTGCGAAGTTAGCGTCTTGAGGAAACTGCGCAGCTTGAACAACTCAAAGCTCAGAGTGAGGAGCTTGCGCGGGCAGGAGTTGTCACAGAGGGCAACTTTGGCGGAAGTTGAAGCTCGTCTGGCCCAGGCGGTGGACTTTGATGAGGCTGAGCTGAGGTCACAAGCGCTTGCCCAGGCTGCTGATGACAGGAAGACGAGGCTAAACGCCCTCGGAGAGCGGCTCAGATCGTACAGTGTACGCTTGTAGGTCATTGTATACGTGCTCCATGTGTCCCCATCTTTTGGAATTAATGGAAATTCTTTCCTTTTGTTTTGGCTTCTATCGAATCTCCAATCTTGTTCTTGCTTGAGGATGTAATCTTTGAGACGTGGCTATCGTCGGTTCAGAGGTCGCAATGACATAACCGATTAAGACGTTAGCAACCTCGAGGTTAGCCCTTTGCGGGGCTGAAGGGGGAGATACTTGCCTTTTTAAATGTCAGCAAGCATCGGTGAGTCCTGTCTTTTGTAAGTGTCAACAGGCTCAAAGTTGAGACTTAGCTGTCTGCGGTTCAGAGGTCGCAATGACATAACCAGTTGAGACGCTACTAAGCTCAATGGTAGATGAAACTTGGCTATCTGCCAGTTCAGAGGTCGCAATGACATAACTGGTTGAGAAGCCACCAAGCTTCAAAATAGGTGATACTCGTATTTTGTAAATGTCAACGAGTATCGAGACCTGTCTTTTGTAAATGTCAACAGGGCTCAGAATTGAGTCTTAGCTGTCTGCTGGTTCAGAGGTCGCAATGACATAACCAATTGAGACGCCACCAAGCTCAATGGTAGATGAAACTTGGCTATCTGCCAGTTCAGAGGTCGCAATGACATAACTGGTTGAGAAGCCACCAAGCTTCAAAATAGGTGATACTCGTCTTTTGTAATGTCAACGAGTATCGAGACTGTCTTTTGTAAATGTCAACAGGGCTCGGAATTGAGACTTAGCTGTCTGCTGGTTCAGAGGTCGCAATGACATAACTGGATGAGACGCCACCAAGCTCAAAAATGGTGATACTTATCTTTTGTAAATGTCAATAAGTATCGAGACCTGTCTTTTGTAAATGTCAACAGGGCTCAGGGTTGAGACTTGTCTTTTGTAAATGTCAACAAGCTTAAAGTTGAGACTTAGCTGTCTGCTGGTTCAAAGGTCGCGATGACATAACCAATTGAGACGCCACCAAGCTCAAAAATGGTGATACTCGTCTTTTGTAAATGTCAACGAGTATCGAGATTGTAGTGGAATTTGGGAGAAATCTCATTTTCACGGGGAGAAACGAGGGAATCACTATCATAGGTTTAATGTTAACGTAACAGCGAAATGTATATGCGGTCTTACCATTCTATGGATGAGAATTGGTAAGTGACTTTGGAGGTCTCGTTCTCACGAGGAGAAATGAGGGGACTGCTGTCATAGGTTTAATGTTAACATAACAGCGGAATATATGTGGCCTTACCATTCTATGGATGAGAATTGGTAAGTGATTTTGGAGAGGGAATCAAATGGGAACCGGTCCCTTAGGATTTTTAGCAAATCCCCAGCTGTCAACGGGTTTGATATGCCTTTACCAACTACCGTTTGAATTGGTCTAGCCATGCTTTTCCCCTCAGCATGATGAGTTATCGAGGACTTATGTTGGGCTTACAGGCCAACATTTTCCTCTATCCTTAATCGTTAAGGATATTGGATTATCGGGTTAATGTCTGCATAACCCTGACTCTCCTTTAGGATAACCGGTGCACAGCCAGGTTCCTGTTGGTTTTCGGCTATATGACCTCACTTGGAGGAAGAGAAAGGCTCTCTTTGTGTGTGCTTCGGGCACGGAGATCTTGATCAGAGGTGTAGTGTTAACTTGATCAAGAGAAGGATCCTTGATTAAGGATAATACTTCTTAAGAACTTGCCATTGATCGGCATCATGAGTAGGTCGCCATCTGAAGTCATAAGGCGGTATGCTCCGTTTGAATAGACTGTTTCTATCACAAACGGTCCTTCCCATTTAGGCTGAAAATTTGCCTTTGGTCTTGTGCGTCATAATCATCGGTCGTCTGACGGCTAAGACCAGGTCTCCTTTCTGGAAGATTCTCTGTTTGACCTTCTTATTGAAGGCTTTTGAGATCCGAGCTTGATATAGCTCGATATGCTGCTGAGCTTGTAGTCGCTTTTCGTCCAAAGCTTCGAGCTCTTGAAGGCGTAGGCGATCATTGTCCTCTGATGTGCACTTGGTGGTCAGAGCAACACGCAACGATGGCATCTAGATTTCCAATGGGAGGACTGCTTCGCACCCATATACAGGGAAAAAGGCGTATTGCTGTCGGTGTCCGCACCGTGATTCGGTAGGCCCAAAGACATTCACGGAGCTTTTCGTCCCAATCTCGCTTATTCGAGGAGACGAATTTCTTGAGCAGCTTGATGATTGTTTTGTTGAATGCTTCCGCCAAGTCATTGGCGGCAGGATTATAGGCAGTTGAAGCCACATTCTGAATTCGGTATTTATCGCAGAACCGATAGAATACTTGGCTTATGAATTGGGGACCGTTATCGTGGATGATCCGCCTAGGTACACCAAATCGATGGATGACGTGATGCTTGATAAAATGAACCACATTGGAGGTTTTGACTTCAACCAGTGGTATAGCCTCCGCCCATTTTGAAAAGTAGTCGGTTATTGCTAGGATAAACCGGTGATCTTTTGTCGAAGAAGGGCTGATTGGCCCTACGACGTCGATTCCCCATGCTTCAAATGGCCATGAAGCAACAGTTGGGTGGAGCAGTTCCGAAGGCTGGTGTATGAAATCCGCATGAATCTGGCATGCTTTACACCTTCGTGCGTATTGGATGGCATCGGCTATCATAGTTGCCAATAGTATCCAAGTCTGTGCAACCTGTCTTTGAGCTTTGGACCTGGCTGATGAGCTCCGCAAATACCGTCATGCGCTTCTTGGAGCGCTTCCTGTGCCTCTGAATTGGAAAGGCAACGGAGGAGAAGACCGTCATATGAGCGACGGTAAAGTGTCTTCAAAGTCGGATCGTAATAGAATCGGAGAGACCTTCGTCTGATGGACGCCGCTTCCTTGGGATCGTCTGGAAGCAGACCGTGCAAAGATAGTCGATGAGAGGAAAGCGCCAGTCTCTCGGTTCAAGACCCGTGGAGACATTATAGACTTCTCGAGTTCTTAGTATGTGCTTGGAGCATACAAGATGTCGAGTTGCGACTGTGAGGTGATACTCGGTGTCGGCTGGTAAGGCTAGAGTCGTTGCTAATGCAGCAAGGGCGTCGCCTTGGTATTTGAGATCGAGACACATGCCGATGTAGAAACCTTCAAATAGGTTAGCCAATTCGATGGCTGTATGGTAATAAGGCACCAAGTCCTCATGGCGGACTTCATACTCGCCTTTAACCTGATTGATGATCAGTTTTGAATCGCCATAAGCTTTGAGGTAGCGTACCCCCATTCCATGGGCGAGTTGAAGACCGATGAGCAGAGCATTATATTCTGCAACATTGTTGGAGCATGATTCTGTCAGAGAAAATGCTCTGGGCAGGACATGATTCTGCGGGGAGATAAACACAACCCTACTCCGGCAATAATCTTGCCTTAAGGGCCCCATTCGGGATGCTCCATCAAAGAACATCTGCCACACTTCCTCTTCTGAGGTTGTATAAGACTCGAAGACCTCATCGGGGATGTCTTCGTGAAGTTTTGAATGCTCCGGAACTGGATGAGCAGCCAAGAATTCTGCAAGGGCCTGGCTTTTAACCGCCTTCTGAGGCGTGAAGATCATGTCGTATTGAGACAATAAAAGTGCCCACTTAGCCAATCTTGAATTCAGTGATCCTGGCTTCATCATAAGAAGACGCAATGGGTTACTCTGGAGATGACATGTATGGTCTGGATGTATCCACATGACTTCTCCTGTCTCTAATGTTAAGGGAACAAGACCCTTATTATATTGAGCTATAGCTGGAGGATGCTTGACTTCCAACCGTGACGCAGGGGCTGCATAAGTCTCGTCAGGGACTGTGACCTTTGGAGCTTTGCCGAACTCAAGAGTTACCATATTGGCAGTGACTTTCTTTTGCTCCGTCTTCAACGTCAGAACTCCGGCATCGACCGGGCTTGTATTCTGTCCTTGAGGACATAGCACTTGTCAGTAGGATGGTGAATCATCTATGGTAGAGGCAGTAGTATTAGGGTCGTTTGTGCGCCCTATCTCATTGGGACGCCGCGCATCTGGCAGCTTCATTTTGTTCCCTTTGTGGAGCAGATGGAATATGGTGACCACCTGATCATTTTTGAACGAGTACTGCTTTGGAGGGAATTTAGGCTCCTGATTGTTGAAGCCGCTCTTTTTGGCCTTCGACTGCACATCTCTGGATAACTCCCAGACATAGTCTCTTTGCCTTTAGCTTGAGAAGATTGCGGTAGGTCGCTACGCCCTTTGCTGTTCATCCCCCACTTGCCTCTAGGGGCGGATGGTTCGAACTTTTTAGCTGACTTCTCGGCTATCTCAGCTTGTTCGACCAATTCTTTCCAAGTGTGGGCTTTAACAGCCCCCATGCGAACTCCCACTTGGTCTAAGAAGTTGTGTCTGCATGTCTTGCAAGAGCATGGGTAATGGCATCCCTGCTGGGCACATCAAGGATAAGTTTCTGAACCGTTCAATGTAATCACGGACAGATTCGCCCTTCCTCTGCACAGTGTAGAGGAGCTTGTCCATGGTCACTTCGGTATCGTCCTCATAGAAACGAGAGAGGAACCGAGTTTCCAGGTCGATCCAGGAGTTGAATAGAGCCCGGAGGGAGACTTCGGAACCAGTCAAATGCCACCCCCTTTAAGGTGCCAATGAACAGCCTAGCCATGACGGCGCCATTCTTATAACATTACCAGTCTGAGACCGGAAAAGTAGATGTGCTGATTTGGCGAGCCCTTTCCATCATAGGTATGCAGCGTTGGCGGCTTGAACTTCGGTGGATATGGCACCGAATCCCACTCCAGCGGATAAGGACGGACTGCCCCTACCTTCTTTAATTCATCCCTCTGAGCTAGGGATGCGATTTGAGCCTGGAGGCCCTTAAGGACTTCGGCGTCTAAGGAAGAACCCTCTTTGGATTTCTCCGTCTTTGGCTGCTCATTGCTGAAATGTTCCTCCTCATCGTGATTGCTCCGGCATCATTGTTATTCCGATTATTGAGGAGTTGATCGAGCATCTGTTGAATATTGTCCAGAGCCTCTTGCTGAGTCTTGGAAGTTTGCTCCTGAGCTTCCAGGCGCCGACGAAGATCGTCGTTGACGTTATCAGCCATGTTGACTGATGCTCTGTCGTTCGCACGATCTAACTGTCGCCGAAGAGGCATACCCACTATCTTCATCTTCTTCGTCGATGATTGGAGTGATCTCCTGGGCTGTGACGAGGCTAGGGCCGTCGAGAAGAAGGCTGTTCATAAGTGTAGGGTATCGCCGCCCTGGATCTGGTGTTTCGAAAAAACACCTTCCTCATGCACCAAGACTTCGCCTAAGCCTGGGCTGCAGTCTGGATCTGGGGAGCTGTAGGGGGTGTCGTCAGATGTTTGTCTTCCCCTGCGCAGCTCTCGTCCTCTCCCGTCATGTTGACGGATGCGGAGGGGAGATCTCGCAAGATACTCCTTCTGCGATGCTTCATCGGGGCTTTGTACCGATAGTCGATCAAAAACTGATCGTCGGCCTGGAGGCATGGCGGGGATTGGTCCCAGCCGGCAATGGACCGAGTGGAGTGTCAGCAGTTGACAACCCACTTGTTGACAACGGGGGGAAGAGGTTTGTTTATCCGCTAACAATTTCCTCAGATCAGACCCGGTTGGGTCCCTACAATCGAGCGCAAAGGCTCTTTTGGATCGCACATAGGGCGATGTCTGCTTCTTTTATCCCTGCAGACGGGATTAGCACTGAATAGTGCTTTGGTTCTAGCTTCGCCATCAGGACGCGAATTAGTGCTTGACGCACTGGAAAGCGGAGCACGCTGTGGTGCTTTACCCACTATGCTGCTGCGAAGGTAATTAGCCTTAGATGGTACTTGGCTTCGGCTTGTGGTCATGAACCCTGTGCGTACGCTGTGGTACAGTAGCTTCGCTCATGAGAAGAGGCCTGCGCGAGGCATTGCTGCTCTTGATTGGGTGACGGTATGTGTCGTCTTGATTTATGATTGGAGCAGACAGGCATCTGCCTTTTTCTTCGCGAGAGAGGCGCGGTTTAGGCGTAGCTACGCCTGAAGCTTCGGTCGGAGACTTCTGTTTAGGCTTCCATATCCGCCTTGGCAGAGGGAGACTTATGTTCGCAAGGAACTGATTAGCCACACACGAGGCTGAGGGGTGTTGGCAGAATTCGGCTTCCGGTTTCTGATTTGAAACCTTGGTCGTGGAAACCCTCCTATGCTTCCGTGCTCGAAGCATTGGGCCACCCAGAGAGACTTCTTCAAATCTTGCTTGATCGAACTGAACACCAAGTTCTCACAAGTAAAGGAATCAGACTGTGGACGTGCTTCCTTGTTGCGCCAAATAATCGCAGTAGGTTCGTAGAGAACCCTTTTCAGTCTCCGCAGAGACTTTCCTTGAAGATTTAGCCGAGAAGCTCTGGCTGCACCGTTTTTCTGAATTCAGAGTTAGACCCGAAGGTCTGTTCGTCGCATTGCGACACTTGATTCTCGGCAGTGGAGAATT